>JAIPRK010001152.1:54060-91234 GCA_025469195.1 Chaitophorus viminalis
TTAAAAAAATTGTGATTGTTACTAGTATTGATAGTAATTTTCAGTACAAGTGAACTATATCAATTTTTATTTTTTAATAATATAAATATATAATATTAATTATTATAATTTATTGTTAATATATAATATTATATGTTGTATAATTATTATTAAATATAGCATAAAATTGATTAGACCTAAATATTTTAAAAAACTTTTCATAAATGAGTTGTAATAAGATATGTAAATTTGTAAAAAAATAAAATAAAATAAGTACCTATATATTAATTAGATAAGTTATAATAATATTTTATTATAACTTATATATAATAAGTTTTTTATTTTTAAATATCTATAAAATTTTTTTGGCTGTCCAAAATCTCTTGAAAATGAATTAAAGGATTAAATATAAGTGATACTAATTGTAACTAAAAAATATCAGGGATGGTATATTTTTTTTATAAGCCCATAATTTCAAATTTGTATAAAATATGTTAAAATCGCGATAATTTGCATGTTATGTTGTAGTTGAAAATTCATAAAAAATTTTCTGTTTATACTTAAGATTCAAAATTTTAACACTAGGTTGTCCATAAGCTCACCTTTAAAAATATATAAAAAAAATTCTACTAGACTTATGAGGAAAAATTTTACGACTGTTTTATATTTAAATTTTTAGGAAATTGCATTATAATTCAATTTAAATATAAAATACTATATTATTATATACACATTTTAGACAAACATATTAACTCCGTTCAGAATCGTTATTCGTATACAATGATATTTATCTTTGCATTCAAATTTAACAAATCCATTGTAATTATGACCTATCCTATAAACGATGTGTACTCTACCCCCAACTGTACAGCAATGCGATGTCCACCCGTTCTTTCTTAACATACATTTAATATAGATTCTTTTACTGGCATTCTACAAACATTTTAAAAATCGAATTTTTATTTGGTGGTCTTTGATTATTTTTTCGATAATCCCGCTATCATATTACAACAATATTATACGGATTTTATTAACACTAATTATTAAGTTTAATATAATTATTTTAAATAACTGAGTTACTCGGCTTCGCACGGTATAGTTTTGACCAGGCATATAGTTTTTAATAGAAAACTACCACACATGTAGAGCCTAGTCATGTTTGGTTAAAGTACTTAACCAATAAATTAAGTATATTTATATACATAATTGAATTTATATTTCCTGTTGTCATCTTGATGTCACCCTATAACTTGAGAATGCCTTTACTGATTTATATAATTTTGTTTTTCACATTTTGGCAGTATTTATATATTTAGCCTTAGTTTACTTTTGACCAAATAAGAATTTTTTTCCATATTTAATAAATTAGTCTTTATAACCCTTTTATTTCTTTTACCCTTTTTTGGGATTGTATTTAGGAAAATCTTTAACGATTTTTATTACAAAATATATCTATTTTTATTTTTCTATACAATATTATTTTTCATCATTATTTATCTAGTTAAAAAAATAAAATTTAGCCAAATCGGTCAAGCCGGTTTTATGTAATGCCGTTAATTGAGTTGAGAAATTGATAAATATATATTTATACATAGATATTGAAAAATTATTATGAATTAGAAATAATTTTATTATTTTTATTAATACTTTTAGCATTTCTACAGTAGGATTATTTTTATGAACATAATATTTTAGTTTATTTTTCATATAATAGGGTAATGCAACACCTAGAATTAGTTTTATAAACATATAAAATATTATGTTTCTTCTCTAAAATAATTTAATTCATTGATTTTTTTTTTTTAATTTATGCACAATTGTCAAGTTTTTTTGAATACAATGCTAATTTGAAGCATATTTTGTAACTATAACAGTGGATTTCCCATCGCACACGGGCATAAAATGTGTTATTGTACGACACCGTGCATCGTTTGAAAATTTGAAGTTGTATAATACCTACAATGTTGTATTACCACGTGCACCCCTGGAGCGTTTAATTTGTTTGGGTATAATTCAAAATGTGTTTTATAAGTTAATTAAGCCTTGCATATGGTTTACAGGAAGATCAAGACTGGGGATTCGTGGCTATGGTGCTGGACAGACTATTCCTATGGATATTTACGGTTGCTTCCATCATGGGTACAATTTTGATTCTATGCGAGGCCCCGGCTCTTTACGACGACACCAAGCCAATTGACCGGGACCTGTCGTTCATTGCTAGAAAACAGTTTTTCCCGTCATCTGATTATGACTAATCTGTGTGGACTTAGATTCAATTTTTTGTTTAGGGGAAATCAAGTTATTAATATAATTAAAAAATACAAAATTATGGTTAAGTAATTGTTTTAACGAGTATAATAAAATAAACTATTGTTATATTCTATGTTTAAAAATTAAGATTAATTAAGCTCTTTAAAGTAATAAAAATTATTATACGTCTTGCACTATTCATATTAATCGTCGAATTTAAACATATTTTGAACGATTAATTCATATTTGGTAATATCAAATTAAACAAACTAAACACTTATAATTCATAAGTTATATTGCAGTTCTAAATTAATATATTACTTATTACACGTTTCATTAAAATAACTTTTTCTTTTATAAATTCGTTTTTTTTTTTTATGAGTGAGGGGAGGGGGGTACATTTGTATTGTTTTTTGTTTTGATATTAATGTTTAAAAATTTTGTAGACATAGAACACATTTTTAACTTAATTAAGTTTTACTGACACTTTTTTTTAACGTTATAACATTATTTGTTGTACATATAATATTTAACAGAATGTACTATTATTGTCGTACCTTTTATGTTACATAAAAAGTAACATTTTATAAAATAAGGATTCAATCAGAAAAAAATTGTTGTTTCCAAATAATCATTATTTTAAATTATTCTAATAATAGTTTGTATGGATATATTATATAATATTGTATTAATTATGTAAATTGTGCACCAACATGTTATAATTAATAATTAATTGAACAGCTCAAATTATTTTAGCGTACTTTTTATTTTGTAATACTTAAAAATCAAAAGATATAAACTCCATTTGAATTATGATTTATACTTGAACCCAGTTTATAACACATTATGCCACGTGTTCTTTAACAACTAAACGTTAAACCTGTGACAGATAGCCGTAGCATCAATCCTTTTTTGAATTGTATAGAACGAATATAAAATTACAGTTATATCATGAAGAATCTAATAATATATTATTTCCATTCATAAAAATCGTTTATAACGTATAATAGCTCTATGTATCATAAACAAGTAAGCTTATAAAACATTTAAATAAAATTAATAACTCAAGTTTTTGATTGTTGATAAAATTGGTTGATTTATTTTTTAATATAGGTGTTGTTTTAGAAATGTTTATTATAAAATACTACCAAATTGATAAGTGGTACCATATTTTCCGTTATTTATAATACGATTTATATCAACATATTATTAATCCATATTTTATTAACCAACTACATTTCAAAATGTGTAGCATTTTATTTGAAATTGAACAAGTTGGCTGTAGAAAAAGGAGTGATTTCATAATAGTCGAGAAAGGAACGCATTTTTAGATTCTGAACGGAGTGATGGAATCTATTGATTTTACAATGTTTTTTTTTTTTTTTTTTTTGTGTCTGACGACAACTTTTTTTGCAGTAAAAATGATTCGATTTTCTTATACGCTTATATGCTTAAGTTTTCAAAGTATTTTGACATATTTTGACTGATTTATAAAAATTTAAATTTTCGATTTTTGTGAGTTTTTTTTTTTTAAAATCTATAAAATATTTTTGGCTGTCCAAAAACTCTTGAAAATATATTAAAGGATTAAATATAAGTAATACTAATTGTAACTAAAAAATATCGGAGATGGTTTCACTCATATTTTTTTTATAAGCCCATAAAGTTCAAATTTGTATAATATATGTTAAAATCGCGATAATTTGCAAATTATTTTGTAGTTGAAAATTCATAAAATTTTTTTTGTTTATACTTAAGATTCAAAATTTTAACACTAGGTTGTCCATAAGCTCACCTTCAAAAATATATAAAAAAAATTTAACTAGACTTAAGAGGAAAAATTTTATGACTGTTTTAAATTTAAATTTTTACGAAATTGCATTATAATTCAATTTAAACACAAAATACTATATTATTATATACACATTTTAGACAAATATATTAACTCCGTTCAGAATCATTATTCGTATACAATGATATCTATCATTGCATTCAAATTTAACAAATCCATTGTAATAATGACCTATCCTATAAACGAGGTATACTCCACCTCCAACTGTACAGCAAAGCAAGGCCCACCCGTTCTTTTTTTTTTTGTGTCTGACGACAACTTTTTTTGCAGTAAATATGCTTCGATATGCTTATACAGCAACTTTTCTCAAAGGAAAGTGAATGTAGATGGTACTTATACTAATCAAATATCCAACTCTTTTAATACTTTTTACAAAAATCAAAAAAAACGTTAAAAAAATTACGAAAAAACTGGAAATTTTACGCAAAATTACGTTTTTACAAACTACATTTTTTTACAATGCTCTAACTCAAAAGCAAAAAACCGCAACAACTTGAAATTTTCACCAAATCTTTGTATTAGTGTTCTCTATACATGGTTAAGTTTTCAAAGTATTTTAATATATTTTGACTTATTTATAGACAATTTAAATTTTCGATTTTTGTAAATTTTTTTTTTTAAACACCTATAAAATTTAATTGGCTGGCCGAAAACTCTCGAAAATTTAATACAAAGTTTATAATAAGCTTAACTTATCTTCACTAGAAAATATCGGTAATCGTTTCACTCAAATATTTTTTTAAGCTCATAAAACTCAAATTTGTATAAAATGTGTCAAAATCATTATAATTTGCAAGTTATTTTGTAGATAAAAATTCATAAAAATCAATTGTTGTTGTTTGTTTCATAAAAAACAAATCCATTGCAATAGAGACCTATCCTATAAACGAGGTACACTCCACCCCTAACTGAACAGCAAAGCGAGGTTTACCCGTTCTTCTTTTAAAAATATAATTGCAAGGATTTCATCTGAATGCATATAATAAACCGTTATAATATATTATAATATATGATATTATCATCTTAAGCTCACATAGAATTTTACATTTATTACTTATGAGTTATGAGTTATCATAAACGAACAATGGCGCAATACTAGGTATATATTCTTAACACTCATACACATGAATATTCTTTAAAGAGGAAATAACTTATTAGGGTAAAATATATAGAAATAAAAAAACCAATCTCGTAATACTGTACCTAGGTCACTATAGTGATATACAAATTACACAATCATCAGGTGTATAAATATTGTAGTATCTGAAACAGTACTTTATACTATGGACGAGGTATCCACTGGTTATAATAATTAATGCCATAATGGTTATTATTGGTCACGTAACGCTCGAGCCCGAGTAATAAACCCACCGTAATATTATAATTTTATCGATATTTTGAAAGATTTCCGTGCGGGGTGACCACATCTGGTGGGTTGATCAAGTTTGGTACATGTCTGACCATCAAATGCCTATTATCGTGTTCCAAGTTCCCAATCCGTATTGGCTGTATTATAATATTCAGGAAAAGTGTCACCGAACAATTTAATGTATCTTAAAATATTTTTACACTATTTATTATGTCATAAAACATATGAGAATAGAATAATTTTATTATGTATATGTTACTGTGAATGTCCGCAATTGGTGAATGCTGACAGTCACCTGGTGAATGTCAGCATACATCTAATAAATTGGTGAATGTTGAAAAATTAAAATAATACAGACATTTACTAGTAGATGTTGACATTTACGTTAGGATTTTGGTCAATGTTGACATACACAACATGATTTTGGTTAATGTTGATATAGGTACATTACCTATTAAAAATACATTATTAAAGTACTATAGTTTAATATATATTATATTATAAAGTAGAAACAACATATTATTGTATTTAATTACCTAAATCAAAAAAATTATTACTATTATTATTAAACAATATTATATTATATTATATTTGTATTATTATTAGGTATTTAAATTATGATTATTTTATAATATTATTTATTACAGCATGACAAACTGTCATGACATTGTGTACTACATAAAATGTCAATAATTCTACATTTACACTTTTTTGTAGTATACTTTGTTTTTCAGTTACATCTTGTATATCCTTGCCCACCAATTATTGAATTTGATGTAGAAGCTTCAAATTTGTTGATCCCTTTGTACATCAGTGATTGATATTAAATTTTCTTTACACACTAAAAACTAGTTTCTGGTGTATAATCGATTTATAACACCATTTTTGGTAGCTTATTTATAAAAATTATTATCTACTATATCTAATACTACAGCTAAAATATTTTGAGGATCCAATTTACTACGATCAACACCTGGAACTCGAATACGGACAGTTTCTCCAACATTAGCCAGATGAAACTTTTGTTTAATAATTGTGACCCTTCCGTTATTCCTAAATTAGATTAAATAATATCGGCATTACGAACATTCACTAATATCGTTGTATTAATGTCGACATTCACTAGTGAATGTTTACTAAGATCACAAATTTAATCAATAAGTCAACATTGACCAATGACTTTGGTGTACGATGACATTAACCGGTGACTGTCAGCATTTAACAACTGCGGTCATTCACAGTAACATATATAATTTTAAATAAATAATACAACTGCATCGTGTAATTCCAGAAATAAATGTTTTTTACCTACCACATAGCCTAAGGTTCTTAGAGTCGACTATTTGATACAATATCGGGCGGACTGTCTAGAGGACTTGTAAACTATCAGCCCTACAGTTTTCGCCTTGTCGTCCAAATTATAATGCCAAAATAATATTAACATCATCATCGTAAACAGCTTAAGGGGTAATTTAAGGTCAAACGCTGATATCACAAACATTTCCACTCTTCTCTATTGTACACCATGTCTATCTGGATCCCTTCTTAAATTATATTTAAATCCTTCAAGATAAGGTCTCTTAATTTTTTTCTGAGTCTACCTCTTATTTCTGCCACCAGAGCTTAATTAATAATTTGATCATCAACTCTCCATACATGCCCTAGCCATTCAAGTGTTTTGCCTCTAGTAAATGAAAGAATGTTTAATCTTCCATATATCTCTTGTAATTCATTATTACGCCTTCTTTCAAATTGCTCTGGTTTATCTGTTATATAAAAAACCGTACATTTTAATAATAATATTAATAATTGACACAATTATTCCTCGTGCGCCGACGTGCAGCTGTATTTTTTCACTGCGTCCATTTGATGCCCTCCGAAACAAATGTTATGGTTTTATGACCGTGAAACCTACTATATAACACGTTTTATGTAAATCGTTTCATGTAATATGGTGCACATCTCTATTATCACGTCGTAGGCTGTGGTGCTGTGGTGGTAGTTCAGTTAAGTTAGGTTATAGGAATCTTGAATTCTTATTAAAATATTATGTAAAATATTATTGTGTAACATTTTATATAAGTAGGTATTAAGTAACTCCCTATCACTATACGTACACGTGGTAGCTATTGCGTATTTTTTAACGAATCGTATTTTTATTTTTATTTTCCGTCTGGTGAATGTTCAAATTTCTATAAGTGTGTATGCATATTCAATATATCGTATATATTCATATATATTCATGAATTAGCAGGCACATACGGTTGTCGAGGCCCTACACTGGTTTGCAAAGGACGGTGCGGTCAGGTCAACGAGTCTCAGATACTTTTTACCGCTATTCAATTGTGCTAGAAGATTATTGTCCCTGTTAACGAATGTTGATCTCATTTTATAACCCTGACAAATAATAGATTTAAATGAGTTATTTTTTTTTCTAGCATTCTATTTATTTGAAGATAAAATGCTAAATATTCAAGTGTCTGATAATATGTTTATCATGTTCCACTCTTATATTCTTTGAACGCTAAATAAATAAAATTAAACAACTAAATAACGAAACTTATGATACTATTTTTATTATTAAAAAGGTTTAAAATTAATAAAAAAAAAAAAAAAAATGTTAAAACGTTTCTGCTAAAACGTTCAGTTAAAGACGTTTAAAAATCGTTTAAGTAATATAAAAAAATCTTTCTTATATTATCTTGCCATTAAATATATCCTCAGTGTTTCATTCACACATTTACATAATGAAAATAAAAATGAATATATATATATATATTCATTTATTTATGTACAAAACCAACTATTAAACATAATAAATAAATAAAACGAGATAAATAAAACGAGTGATATTAAAATAAATGTCATAAAAACACTTTTTGAATTAAAGCTATAAACCATAAAAGAGTTTCTCACTTTTAGGATCATGACTATTCGAGGTCACAAGACATTTTAATTTTATCTCTAGTTAATTTTTAAACATTAAGATTTATTTATATTACAATTATAAGAACACAAAAAAAAGGATCTGTAACAAAACGTTTTATTTTAAATTTGATTTTCGAGCCATTAGTTTATTTTGGTTTTCAGTAGTTATTCGTTTGAAACAAATGTTTTTTGTTATAAATATTATTCCAAGAATTTCAAAATAGTAGAAAATATAAATTTTATATTAATATCTTTATGTAAGTTATATTCAGTATTAAAACATTTTAACTGACACTGGCGAATCGTACTAAATCATTTTGGTTTATATGAAATTTTATTTTAATGAGATAGGTATTCTTAAAATATAAGTGACTGAAACATGTATTTAAATAGTTCTTGAACTGCTAGTATAGGCGTTTTCATTAATTTTAAATACTTGTTGGAAACATTTTATAAACATAAAATAATAATAATTGAAATATTTAACTTCTAATAAGTTATAACCTTTTACTAAAATTGTTTAGAGCTTCAATAACTACTACTAGTAGTTGTATTCTAATATAAGCTAAAATAATATTGATATCTTAAACTACACTAGATTATACATAAAAAAAAAATTAAATAATATCAGTAGGTAAAAATAACTAAGAATACATATAATTGATTTGTCATTACTCATAACATTTTTGAAATTTTTCTTGTAACTTTTTGGTTCATTAATTTGTTGACTAACTATTATACTAAACATCTTTGTTAAACGTATTTATCCAAGAGGACTTTACTAAATCAGCTCCCTTTTCTCCTATCATATAAGCTGGTGCTACAGTATGTCCGCCAGTAATGGTAGGCATTATCGAGCAGTCAATAACTCTAAGTTTAGATACTCCGTAGACCATGAGTTGCGGGTTGACCACTGCATTTCTGTCATAATCTGGGCCCATCTTGCATGTTCCACACTGATGATGCATTTGCATCGTCAACCTTTGCACACAACAAGCCCAATAAAGGTCTGTTCCGTATTCAAGGTGGCGACAACCAGGTACGGACCGCATGCTGAGAGTAGAGCCTAATTTTTGGAAAGGAGGGGTTTTATTTAGGTCTATGACCATTTTTATTCCTTCTACAATACGATATAAATCGACGGGATTATGGAAAAAATTAGCTCGAATCATAGGTTTCGAATATGGGTTGGAATTCCTTAATCGAACCTGTAATTGGACAAAAATGTTAAGTATTTGAATAACTAAAATATAAAATAAATATTATACATTATATAGGTACAAAAATATTATTAAATTGGACAAAGGTATTAAAATTCATAAACGTACTTGGCCTCGACTTTCCGGGTACATAAGCATTGGCCATATTGACCATCCGTCCTTGTTGAGTATGCCTTTGTGCAAATCATAGTGGACGCTATCCGGCACTGCCATGCTTCTCCTCAACAAGCTGTGTCCAAAACCTTCTTCCCCAGCTAAATTCATAGGGACGAAAATGTATTCGATATCCGGCACGTCCCCGGGATCCGTGTTGTATTTTGTTTTCACGTATCCCAGTCCTTCGCAGCCCATGGTCGTTAGCCAGCCCGTACCGTCGTAAAAGTTGAACGCCTCGCGTATTCCTGATTTGTAAATTCTGTCTGGTATTAATCCTATGGTTTGGTTGACAGTGAACGCCAAGTTGGCGTACGAAGGGTGCTCCTGCAAGTTGTCCCCGACGCGCAAATCACTTATGGTACTTATGCCTAGGGGCTCGAGATGTTCCTTGGGCCCGATGCCCGACAGCATCAAAAGCTTAGCAGTATTGAAAGCGCCCGCCGATACGATAACTTCTTTTCTCGCCATCACTCGTCGCTTACTGTGCCCCTTGTCGAATTCCACGCCCAACGCGACCTTGGTGCTCGGGTCGATCAGTATTTTCGTGACGAACGCGGCTTCGACGATATGCAGATTCGTCATGTTCCTCCGCAGATAAGCTTTTGCCGACGTCACACGTCTGCCGTAGTTGATGGTGCCCTGGATCCGGGAGAAGCCTACATGGCTATTCGGATCGTTGTAGTCCACCACGCGTAGCCCGACATCGGGGGCCGACTCCAGGAACGTATCGACCAGCTTGGACTTGAACGGGGAAAAACTAATCGGCATCGGACCCCCGACACCGTGGTACGGGGAACGTTTCAGCTCCGGGATGGTGACGTCTTCGTTTTTCAAAAAATACGGCAACACGTCCTTGTAAGACCAACCCGGGTTGCCTGCTTCGGCCCAACGATCGAAGTCCCTCACGTTGCCCCGGGTGTATATGTTGTTGTTGATGATAGTGCTGCCACCGAGCCCCTTGCCCTGCGGCCACACGCATCTTTTGTTCACGATGCCCTTGCAGGCGTTCGGTTCTTCTTCGGTCTTGAACGCCCAGTTGTAGTTGGTGAATTGGAAATAATGGGCGATGGCCGGTACGGACGTGGCCAGCGATTCCTGTTTACCCGCTTCGAGCAGCAGGATTTTCCATTCCGGTATCTCGGCTAGCCTGCTGGCAACCGTGGCGCCCGCCGCTCCTGCCCCGACAACGATGAAGTCGTATTCGTCTAGTATCGGTTGGTTACCGAACAACGGGTCCTCTCGAAGTCGTATGAGATTAGCGCGGTAACGTTCGCCGAGGTATGACAGTGTTTGGAAATTTAACGTCAGACAATGTTGAACGGAGACCAACCACCAAGAAACCGCTAAGAACGCCGACACATTAATATCCATTGTATACCGTGACTGAGCGCGTATCCAACTCGATTTATGTATATTCAGGTTATCAAATCACCCTGAAACACACACACACACAATACAAGTATGGTAAAAATATTAATTTATCAGAAACAACACGAGTCATTGTAATTATTATTATTGCATTACAATAATTAAAATGTGCGTGCGTCGGGGTAAACCGAAACCAGATGGAATTTTAATTAAAGAAAGAAGTTGAGGTCGTAATGAAATTTATTCGCATTCCATTTACAGCAGTACCTAGTAAATATTTGCTATGTAAATAAAGCCTGAGATTAGTATGTAGTGTATTATTATTGTTCATTCATTTCATATAACCTTCGAAACGTTAATGGACAGCGTGGAACAAGCGAGTAAATCAATTGAACAATAAATATTTCAAAAATATGAACTATATAAACAAAAAATATCTAACACTATTTATGAATATAATAAACGATCATACTTCAATAGAATATTAAATTGATAAATGGATTAAATGGGTAATATTATGGTTATAATAAACTTTAGGAACTTGAAGTTCTAAAAATTGTATGTGTAAATATTATTTATAATAGAACAATACTTTATTTATATCCCAGTGAACTGATGAAATGCTGAACAAAATAAATAAATACATAAATAATAGATCTAGACTTGATTCTAGAGATTTATTACTTCAAACATAACAATCGATGCGACGGTTGCAATGTTATGTAACTTTAATTCGTAAATAAATAAAATATTAAAATATAGACATAGGTACTCGTATACAAATACATAGCAAAAAATTTTTTCTTAAAGGAAAATTAATTTAGTTGGTACTTGGGCAAGTCAAAAATTACTCAATTTTAATATTTTTCAAAAGCGTTGGAAAAAAACTATAAAAAAATTACGGAAAAACGGCAATTTTTACACAAAACCACGTTTTGACAAAATACAGTTTTTTGAATATTCTCTAACTCAAAAACGAAAAACCGCAAATACTTGAAATTTTTCACAGAAGTCTTTCTTACAGTTGTTCCAAAATTATTGAAATCCATTGGCACATTTTTTTTTATAATCCCTTGAAGGGCAAATATTTACATAATATTACAATTTAAATATAAAATAATATATTTTATAATATACCTATTCTAGATTAACAAATTATCTCCATTCGGAATCGTTTTTCGTATGTAATGACATCTAGCATTGTATTCATATTTAATACATCCATTTAATAAACTATCCTATGAACAAGGGCCATTTCACCCCCTACTGTACATCAGAGCCAGCCCCCGTATGGGTTTTTTTACTCTTTACAACTGAAACTCCTAGATTTTTTATTTAAGTGGTATAAATTATAAATACTAGATGTATACAGTTAATGTTAAATTGTGTAAAGTACACCAGATTATAATATTTGTTTAAAATATAAATAGCACAAAGCTGAATAGAAAGTTAATAACAATGTCAATAACAATGTATTTCAATTGTTATAATTTGACAAAAAATAATTTAATTATGTTAATTGAAAAACATTAGCCTAACATGTACCTATTTATTTATTATAACATCAATTACTAAATACTTGGGACAAAAATATATGCAAGCAATACTGGATTATTATCAATACTACCTAATAATTTTAAATAAATCGTTTACCTGGAGAGTGGTTGATTAACGCATAGTGCCACTGGAATCAACTGAATAAAATTACAACTATAACTACATAACATTATTGTGTGTGTGCATTAATTCAACTCTTCTGTACTTTGTGGCATCAGGTTACAAACTGTTTTTTTATTCGTTATCGCATTGTTATTTATTTATTTATTTTCTACACCTATTGTAATTAGCATTAATATTATTATTATTATTATATTCTATAAATATTATTATAATAACAGTGACAATTTTAATATTAATGTCATAATCATTGTGTTGCTATACCTTAGTATTTGAATAATTATAAAGTAGTAATTTTATTTAATCGTTACGAAATAGAAAAGTTGTTATAACAATAAAATGCATGTATGAGTAAATTTATTATTTAGGTTAACGATCATTGCATTTATACACTCCATGTTAATAATTCGAACTTATTATTCTGATTGTAAAAAAACACTTTTTTACAAAACAACAATTACTATCTTAGTAAAAAACAATCAAATCAAACTCATTTCACAAAATTTTAACACTAGAAGCGAAATAAATAATATTATCATTCCTTATATACATAAATCCACCACTCAATCCACTTTTCTATGTATCTATGTATCACTTTTCATATATTTATAATATCCTACCACATAAAATACGGAATTATACAAATTATAATAAATTTAAACAAAATTTATCAAATTGGTTACTACAACAATTTACTGATATTTCACCTATTTTATAATTCTCTTTCTACCAATTACAATATATTTTTGTATTTTCATATGCAAATTTATCTTCAGTGAATAGCTGTTATATTTAGTAAATATGAAAAAAAAATGTTTTACTGTTATTTAAGATTCATAAGCCTCCACACGAGAGTGCTCAGTGAAGCCCGTTATATATTGTACAAATGTACACTATATTATACAATTTATTATCTATGTGATATTTTATATTTTGTAAATAAATAATAATAATAATAATAGTGTAATATTGTCTAAAAATAATAAACTTTTTGAACGGTAATGCAATTAATTTAGTATTTTACTTTAATTTGGAGACCAAAGAACTGTCTAGTAAGATAGTAAGAACTGGTGAGTATAAAGCGCGTCGATGTCTTAAAAAATTGTCATAAAATAAAATAATTACCAAAATAACAATGCTATGATCTAAAAGTAGAATGAATCATGAAGTACAAGGGAAAATGACGTATTATCATTATGTTACACTATAATATATAAGCTTTGAACTTTGAAGATTAGTATTTTTTACCCAAAATAGCAATATTATATTATTGATTGTACTCTAATATTTCTCAACACAATCAATATTTTTAATAAACACACTACAAATGTCTGAAATATCATCGAAGTACGTTTGTTTAAACGAATACGAGTCTATATGAAAGGCATCAATATTAACCTGCTGCTGTATCGATTTAACTCAACGATCGTTTCTTAGACATGCCCACGTGTGTTGTTCGACGGATCGAAGTCGATATTTCCAACGGCAGAGAGTTCATCGTACTATTCGTAGTTCGTACTACTAGTTAAGTACATAATACTTAATAGTTAATAGTGTACCCGTTCGTGTATGCCTACCCGGTGTATTCTCACAAATCGCGTTCATAATAAAACGTCGGGCCAATAATTACTATACGTGCGGTTCCCTGCGGCGCATATATATTAACGTGTACATGGATAAAACAACTAACTACTACTCGAATGACCTTGGAATGCGTGTGTAGTCCTCGGCTAGAAGCAGAACTGCTATAGATAGGGTAGACGGTACTCGTATATCATCGCTTAACTAATTGTGGCCGGTGAGCAACACATGAGCATAATATTTTAATAATAATTCAATTGGAAGTCGGAATTAGAGTTTTGGGTGGCCTAAGGTAAAACCTTAAAGTTCGTAGTGTTTACGGTATACCAGTGCAACCTTCGGTTCAGATTATAACGACGATGAGCAGTAGCAAGGCGGCACAACAATAACATATTCTTGTAAACAAGTATAACAGTGATAATACGCTATTGTCTTGCAATCAAATCGGTTAGAATGCTCAATATTCGGCGAGAAACAGCTAATTTCTTTGATAAAAATAATATCAAACACGCATACTGTAAAAAGACTTCTGAAGGAAATTGAATTCAATTTATAATCGAACGTGTTCGGAAGTTCTGCAGTAGGTTCGAACCTCTGAGTGTTCGATATCAATGGGGTGGCAATGAATGTGATAAATATTTTTTATTTAGATTCCGCGTGACGCGAGAAACGTGTTATTAATTTAGATTATTTTTCATCGACATCTGACCAAAATAAATTCGGCATAAAATGTCCCTCGTCTATCGACTATAACGTATTCCGTGAAATCAGATAATCTAATAAACAATCGTAATGTTTTATGCTAAACAAAACATGTTAAACGGCCAACGATTCTCGCGGATAGCATAATGTAAGTATCAGTGGCGGTGCGTCAGGGGAGACTTTGAGACGGCGTCTCCCCAATAATTATAACATTGGAAAAGAAAAATTGTTTTAATTTATTTTCAAATATTTGTGTAATCTATATGAGTAAATAATATACTGTTGTCAACTATATTTACTCTAAATATGTGTGTGTGTGTGTATATTATGTCCATCATGGGGTGAACACGTATGATTCAATGAAAATACGTTCTGAGCTATTCTCGGATTTAGCGACAAGGTAGGATAACGCCATAGTAAAACGAATGGACGGTCGAACGCATAGACTTTATAACAGATGGACTGCGCAATGATTATATTTTAGGTCGCCGATATAAACGTAGGGCAATCATGGAATAATAACTAATTTATGTTTTACTTCAAGAACAAGTTTTTCCCGCACAATACGAAATATTATCATGCTTAAGTACAAATAATTGCTAGACGTCCATTATTATATGGAAAGTTCTGTAAAAGCTGTCACGTTGTCCATATAACATTTATTTTTGCCTTCCAATCCATTTGAATACAGCATTATTATTTTATCAAAACTTTTTAAAATTGTAAAATGGTATTCCATCAAAGATTGCTCAAACAATTCGAAAATTCCAGGAATTAAACTGCATAGGTAGTAAATCACTTATTTAATAAATTGTTTTATAAGTAATCAAAGACTATATCATAGAATACCAAAAGACAATTTGGGTAAACAATGGACTGATGTTATAAAAAAAAGTAAATCCAGAATTCATGCGTACGGCATATAGCGTTATATGCAGCAGTGGCGGCTCGTGGGTGCTGGTGGTGGAGGAGCGACTTTAAAAATAATACCCCTAGTTATACGTATAATAAAATAATACACAATATAGTTAATACAGTATACACATATTATTACTTTTGTGCTTAATATTTTGTTCGTAAAAGTATTTTAAACATAGTATGTAAGTAAAATATTGTATATATTATTATATAATTTATGGAGTTATGAACAAAGGCCTGACGTAGTGAGATTGACGTCTATTATCACAGGCCGCAGTAAAAAATAAAAATACAATTTTTATCACGATTCACGGACGACGCTGCTGTTCGTCCAAAAAGCGTAGCGTATTTGCGGATATGAGAACGTACACGATATGAGACTTCACATATCATATAATATAACTAGATTTCGTCTAGCTGGGGCTGCGCCCCAGAACCCCCCCCCCCCCTCCAACCCGGGTGTTTGTCATCCCGCCTACGGCAGGAAGACGGGTCACTGATGGTGGATGTTTGTCATCGCACCTACGGCGCAAAGACGGGTCACAGGAAGTCCGGTTATTTGACGTCTGTCGTTCAGTCCCAGTTTGAAAATCACAAATTTGGTACCTATTAATAAAAGTTTTAATGTCTAACGGTTGGTCGATTCATGTGGAATTGATAGGCGTTATGGACATTTCAATCCAAGAGAATACCATTGTTTAGCGAGTAGTTCGGTCAGGTAGGCAATCCGACTGCGTCGAATCGCGGACTCAGTCACTGTGCCCCATGCGTATGTCCGGTTCTTTTAACTGTATCGAAATCGGCAAGTACACAATATGAGTTGTAATGTTTAGCCGTCAGTCGTTTAGAGTGCACATCGATAACAAATAATGCTATATACTTACTCTATGTAAGTAAGTATAGTAAGTGAATTTCGTATAAGAGAAAAGCGGTATTGTGAGAATAAGCCAGTAAGGTAGACAATCTGACTTCGTCGGATCGCGGACCCGGTCACTGGGGCCCACACGTATGTCCGGTTCTTTTAACCGTACCGAAATCGGCAAGGTCAAAATATGGATTGTAGTGTCTAGCTGTGAGTCGTTTAGGATACAAATCTATAGCAGTCGACGCAATTAGTTGATTCCAAGTCCGGAGTGTGCATGTTAGTCTTAGAGAATAGCACTGTTGTGCAAGGTGGTTAGTTAAGAACTTGAAAGATATTGCTTAAGAAGACATAGTAAAAATAAAAAATTCAAATAATGCACATTATCACCAACATATAGTTTTAATAGCATTGTATTAAAGATCAGTAGAGACGAACGCGAGATGGTAACCCCCTCCTCCAAAACTCGGCAACCAAAAATAAATTATACAAAAAAAAAAAGTTGAATAAATGCAAAAATGTTCAGTGACCATGTAAAGAGGTATGGGCAGGTGGCTCAAATAATTCACACATTAATTAATCATTGGTTTCGAAACCGAAACACCTATCTACACCAACGCCTTTACCTCCCTCCCTAACAACCGAGATGGTATTAAGGGTCTGAAATCGAGCAATTAAGAAATTTCGGCATAGAGACAAATTTCGAATAATTATGGTTTAACTAACATTATTTGTTGAATATAATCGTTATAAAAAATAGAAATATAATAAATACAATGTTAAACACATAAAAACACAATTTGTGTTTAAAAAGAAAGTATTAATTGTTATTATAAATATATATTAATTTAAGTGCACTATGTACGTAGGTTATAACGCTTGATTTTTTCAAACAAATATATAACACATTCATTGGTATTTCAATATACATATAAATACATTGTTTAGGGTGATAAACATAATATATGCAATATAATAAAAACTTTTTAAAATAAATTATATATGCTACTACAGTCATTTATAATGAAAATTATACATCATATAACAGCTGTTTTAATGGATAAATATCTACATATTATATTTTTTTTATGTATTAAATACACTATACTGACAGTGGTGTATTTTGGATATAATAATAAATATATTAACTGTAAATCTATAAGATACACCATTTAAATCATTACCTGTGTTTTGATTGTATAGTTTAATATTCTAACTGCCATGATAGTCAATTGCATTGACCATTTTAATTATATAAACTTTTAAACCATGTAGCTATCTGACTTATAAATGTCACTACCTCCAATTTTTAAACAGTATTAATAAAAAGTATAAAATTTCATTAGCCAACATTTCTAAATATAATATAGAACATGCCTACAGTGCAATAGTATATACACAGCAAATAATAATAATAATAATAATAAGTACTTCAGTCATTGGTACTAATGGTATACCAAGTAAATAAAATATATTGGAACATTTAGTATTATATATTTATATAATATATAAGTTTCTAATGAATTTCATCTAATCTTTAGTTATCCTAATGTCCCATAGTTTTTCTTAGTGCAGTATCATAAGTCCTAAAAAAGTAAAATTTCTTATAAATGCATTGTATTTGTTGTAAAAATGTGATATATGTGTTTTTGGAAAAAAGTATGATTATATAAATGTAAAAAGTGCTATAATATATCCCTAGCGAACTGGAAAATACTGGAATTGTATAATGCATGTATGAGATGATTCAGGTGGTAAACATATGTCTCCATTTGAGTCATTGTAGAGATCTAATAAATACTGTTGAATAGCATCAGTTTGAATACTTAACTAAATAAATCTAATTACAAAAAATAAAAAATAAAAAAAAATTAGAAGCTTGAAATTTCCAACAATAAGGCTAAGACATTATTAACTTATTAAAACTATTAATATAACGTTAAATATTGAATAAATAAATAGTTAAAAAATGATTAATAGTTTGAAAAGTTAAATTCTTAAACAATTACATTGTGGTACCATATGAAAATACACCAAGTATGTAATAGGATCTAATATAATTCTATGAAATATAATATTAAATTAATATGACAATCCATAAAACAACTATTTACATAATAATATATTGTAAATATGAGATATTGAATAAGTAAGAAAGTAATAAAATGGACATAAATTTAAATAATAGATGGCAGTTAGAAATTTAAAAAAAAAATTACCACTACATTATTAATAGGAAATATTTAAAAAAATTATTTGCACAATCCAAGTTAATACTAATATATATACTAATATATATAAAATATAATTACTGCAGTCAATGATATTAATTGTACATCTAATGATTACAATATTTAAAGAAAATATATTGGAACAAATCGTTAGGCCAAACCGGTTAAAAGTCGTTGCTATTTGACTTATGAGATCTTTAATAATCTATAAAAAATGAGTAGGTATTTAATAATAAATGTCACTATCTCAAATTTTTTAATAGAATATAGTACATACCTACAACTATAACAATAATAAGTTATTATTAAAATAATATTATAAGTACTTCAGTCATTGATACTAATTACTAATTAGTAGTTACATACCCAGTAAATAAAATATATTGGAACAATTAGTGTTATAATGAATTTCATTTGATCTTGTTTTAATCTAATGTAAATATATATAATATAATATTTATATTTATGTTATGTTCAATAAGTGTTTAGGAAATAATTATATAATTGTAAAAGAAAATAATTGTGAAAAACGCTGAGGTTGTATAATGCAGGTGGTGAATGAATGAATGAATGTATCCATTTTAGTCATTGAGATCTAATAAATATTAATGAATAGCATCAGTTCGAATAATAAGTTAAATAAATCTAATAACAAAACTAAACAAATCAATTATAATATAACGTTAAGTATTGAATTGGGGATGAGAATGTAATGAATACACGAATAATAGATTTATGTGTATAACACAATCAACATAAGTTTTGCATAAAAGTTACAGTGAAATATATTGATGCCAGTTAAAAAGTTTACTTACACAAACCAATTTTATACGGTGAAATAAAATGTATTAAATGCTGCAGTTAATGATATTAATCGTACACCTAATAGGTACAACATTTAAATAAAATTTATTGGAAAGAATCGTCAGGTCATGCTGGTCGAAAATCAATTTATTAATACCTATTTGTATTTATTATTAAATCGATATAACATACTGTGTATTGTATGCACATTCAATGCAACACTACCTACACTCATAAATACATGGGCATTTATTAAACAGTTGATATTAAAAATGTACCGTTTTAAATGTACCTATGTACTCTGTGCACATAAAATGCAATAGGTACTGCATATATTCCTGTATATACCTGTACGTTATTATTATATTGATATCATGAAACGATTCGTATCATAATTCTATGCTTGATTATTCTGATTTTGACTGTATAAATGCTACAAACTTGTCAATCATATATATCGATACACCTAAAAATTATTATAATATTAAAACACTGTAAGCCGATATAATATACTCACAAACTAAACCAATATTACCATTTACTGTAATCAGAATACAGTTTACTTATTTGAGCTATACTGTCTACATTCATAAATAGCTGTTTGTTATTATAAAATTGGAACGATTCATTACCTGTGCCTTGTTGAAAAATTATATGCAAATTAGTAAACATAACAAAACACTGACCTCTCAGAACACTACTAAATACTATATATATATATATATTATAATATATTCTATCAAATGTTGCAGCATATATATTATAGTATATTTGAACGATTGGTCGAGTGCAAAGGCATAATTATATATTGTAGAATAATAACTTATGATTGACAACCGTAGGTTAGGGAAACGGATAAAGGTACTGTACTGTACTAATAATTACTGCAGTCAATGATATTAATTGTACATCTAATAAGTACAACATTTAAAAAGAAAATGTATTAGAATGAATCATTAGGTCAGACCAGTTAAAACTCAATAGCTATCTGACTTATGAGATCTTAAATAATCCATAAAAATAAGTAGGTATTTAATAATAAATATCACTATCTCAAACTTTTAAGCAGTTATTATAAAAGTGTAAAAATCACATTAACTCAAATTTTTAAAAAGAATATAGTACATGCCTACAACAATAACAATAATAAGTTATTATTAAAATAATATTAAAAATACTACTGTCATAGATACTAATTAGTATTTACATACCCAGTAAATAAAATATATTGGAACAATTAGTATTATAATGAATTTCATTTGATTTTGTTTTAGTCTAATGTCCTATAGTTTTCCCTTAGTGCAGTATGAAGTATCATTAATCAGTAAAAAGTTGAATCTTTCCTAAATGCGCTGTAAATCATTGTTTGTATTATATACATAAGAAAATTTTATAAAAGTTTATTATGTGTTTTGGAAATAAGTATAATCATATAAATGTAAAAGATGCTATTATACATCTCTAGTGTAGTGGAAAACACTGAGTTTGTATAATGCAGGTGGTGAATGAATGAATGAATGAATGAATGAATGCATCCATTTGAGTCATTGAGATCTAATAATTATTATTGAATAGCATCAGTTTGAAAAATGAATTAAATACATCTAATTACAAAACTAAACAAATTTAATTGCCTGAAATGTCCAATAATAAGACAAATACATTATAAAATTATTAAAATTTTAATATAACATTAATTATTGAATTGGGGATGATAATGTAGCCAAATTTATGTAAATGAATGGAAGATTGATGTATATAACACAATAACATAAGTTTTGAATACAATTTATATAATATATTAAATAAATGGTGGTGAAATAAATGATTAATAGTTTGAAAAGTGAAATTCTGTATCAATTACAATGAAGTACTGTAAAAAAATGAAACAAAATATATAAATCTGATAATTGATTAATTAGAACTTCTATAAAATTTAATTTGACAGTGCATAATCTAACTATTTACACAATATATGTGTACAATTTAATGATAGTAAATCTCAAACATTGTAAAAATGAACTGATAGCGGAAGTAAGAAAGTAATAAAATAATGATTTAAAATAATGTAACATGTATGATATGTAGAATGATAGATGCCAGTTAAAAAATTTGAAAAATTTACTTACACAACCCAATTTTATAATAAAGTCAAATAAAAAGTATTAAATGCTGCAGACAATGATATTAATCGTACACCTAATAGATACAACATTTAAATAAAATTTATTGGAAAGAATCGTTAATTCAGGCCGGTTGAAAGTAAAATTATTTATTCTTATTTGTATTTATTAATTATTCATTGAGATTGTGTATTACATGTACATTCAATGCAATACCACCTACACTCATAAATACCTGGGCATTTATTAAATAGTTGATATTAAAAATATACTGTTTTAAATGTACCTATGTACTCTGTGCACATAAAATGCAATAGGTATGCATATATTCCTGTAAATACCTGTCTCGAACCCCATACCTATCGCATCGTAAGCCACCTTCCTATCCAATCGGCCTACTTAATCAGTTGAAACCTATAGAGAAATACGGGTTATTTAAACGCAATAATGTCGCTATGCCGGTGTAATACGGAACAGCGATATAGAATCTCCCGAAAACGCGATTTCGGAAAAAAGAAGCGAAAAAATTCGAAAAATAATATTAATAGTAAGTAAAGAGCGTTTATAAAGGATCCGAAGAGAACGCGGGGATCGGTTAAGAATTGTAATTTTAACGAAGTAAATAAGGCGAAAAGTCAGGGAACTATACAAATGGACGATTTCACGTTTTATAGAAGAGGAAGGATAGTACTTTAATATGTGTTTAAAAATAATCGGTCGTCCAAAATCCGTATTATATATATATATATATATATTTATATATAAAAACATCGCAGTTTAAACATACCCGCATGTATACACTATTGCCGTGCTATCGTTTATAAGTTATATTGTACGTATTCTGAAACTCGGACGACCGGCAACGGTCGTCCAAATGGCAAAAATTTATTAGTGCTCAGTGCTCGTGTTTGTTTGCGTACAGTGCCGTACACATACACTCCTAGTATCCGAGGAAAAATATTTAATGTTTGCGAAATGTAAATTATGTATACAATTTTAAAGGGTATACTATTCGAAAATGCAGTTTAATAATTGATTTTTTAAAAATTTATAAAAATACAATTTTCTTCTTTTTATTAATTTTAGTAAGTGCGATCGTCCCGTCGTCCAAGCCACGAGCCGTCACTGATATGCAGTAAACATTTTAATGTTTCTGATTATACCATTCGTGGCAAATTGGGCAATACTTTTTTAAAAAAAAACTGCTATCCCAAGTATATTTAACATAAATAAGCTTTACACTTATATTTTATTTAGTATATAATAAAAATTTTACAATAGATACTAGATGGGTTAATTTTTTTGGTGGTATAGCTTGAAGTGTAAATTCAAACTGTGAGCCTATCAACTTAATTAATGAAAAAAAAAATATATAAGTATCTTAAGTACTTTGTATTAATGATTTTTTTAATAATAAAACTACATTTAAGGTAAACTTTAAAAATGAGTAACAAATTATCATTGAATTAATTTTCAATTATATAGTATAATTGTTTATTACTTGTAGATAAATAGACGGTATTAAAACAATAAATTAAAAAAAAATTTCAATAACTGATGTCTGATATTAAGATTTATATTAAAATTTAAGTGATATTAAATACTGAATTGATAATCAAATGTTTATCATGGAGTAATAAATAAATAATATTAATTTCCCCATGATTGCCCTAACTCTATATTGGCGACAATTATCGATACGTCGACGGTATGGACAGCGCAGTCTATTTGTTATCAAGTCTATGGTCGAACGACAGTCTCAATTCTAATAGATAAGCGGTAAATAAAAGTTCGGGGGGTAATGGCATCGATAATGGTAACTGTACGGAGTCCCGGAGACTAGTCTCTGCCAACGGGTGACACGTTATATTTTGTTGCGTATATTTGTGTAGTACATTATCTTTACATTATACTATACATTATATTATTATTAGATATTTAGATCTTGTAGCGTTTTTGATTCAAAATTGAAATAATGGAATCAAAACATTGTACATTAGATGAATTATTAGACAATGGTCAATGATTTTCATTAATTTACATAAAAATTAAGTCTCCCCATAAATTTTTTTCACGCACCGCTACTGGTATGTATAACATTCGTACTAATATTATGCTATAATATGTTGGACAACATTCCGTACAATAGCTACAAACATATTTTGCTTAAAATCGTATTGTCGTTATTGAAAAATAGATATCGTACGGGTAAAAATGAAATTAATTTCTTTTGTTTTACCAAAAAATGTTATCTCGGTTAGATAATATTATTTATTTATGTATTACATATTTATTATGTTAAATGGCAAACGTTACACGGATAAGTTCAACTCGTAATTAATTCTAATAGTTGAGATAGCCGTCATCGATAATATGCACTTCAATCAAAGATTATAAAATAATAACAAAACTTATACAATATCAACCATGAGTCCAGCTGAGCATTCGGTTATTAATGTTAATATAATAGGTATTATACAATTCAAACTGCATGTAATCAATATAATATTATATCATTACATCAAAATGATGTAATATTATATAATTTTCTAATACAAATCCAAACAAATCATCGGTCACGATGTCGTTTGATAACAATTTTTAATTTTAAATTCTGAACGGAGTGATGAATATTATATTGATTTTACAATGATGTGTGGTTTTTTATGTAAAACATCTAATGGCGCGATAGGGAGTGAGATCGACTGCTGGCGTTATAGCGTAGCGACGCTTCTCGTGACGGCATGATGACGCTCCGCTCGTAATTAGTTGGCTCAATTCGCCTCAGCTTGACGATTCCCCCCCCCCCGCGCATATGTATATCACGTTGTCGTAGAAGAACATGATGTTCTATGCTGTTGTATATTTTGTGACGATTATTGACGGATACAGATGACACATTGTAAATATTATATAAATTTTAATAAAACTTAATACATTGGTAGATGGTTAATAGTTGTTCGACGATGTCGGTAGACGGAGGATGATTAGTATTTGAAATTTTAGCACCTAATTTCTCATAATATAATCTTTATAGTATATAATACTCTCCACATGTGCCTGTCTGCCACTGCAATACCGTATTTGTTTTCTTCCATCAGTTGGGTAGGTTATATCATTACGTGCAGAGTTCGTTACGGAATAATCGGAATTAAATTACTGAATAAATATATACAATAATAAATTGATGTCTTTGGAACTCGTTTATTTTATTACACGTGACGAAAATGTTGCATATTGGTTGTAGTTTAGTCCTCGTCTTCTAGCCGTACCTGGTACCTAATCCAAAGATAGCTGCGCTAAAACAGTCAACGTCGACTGTATTCAGCAGCAACAAGACATATACTGATATATTTGAATGCAGTTTGGATACTTCTGAGTTAAGTTACTTATTTGATGTAAAATATTTTTTGTGGTGAGTGAGACCGGTAGTTGACGTGGTGACGCATTTACTGTGCAGAGAGAGTAAGATTAAACTATATAACACACATGCATGTGATTTAAGTCAAGTATACATTGTGTACAATAATATAATATAATTAATAAAATGATAAAATACTTATGTATTAGATTCTGAACGGAGTGATGGAATCTATTGGTTTTACAATAATGTGTGTTTTTTTTTTTATTTTTTTTTTTTTTTGTGTCTGAGGACACGATTTTTGGTAATAAAAATGCTTCAATTTTCTTAAACAGCAACTTTCCTGATAGGAAAATGAATGTAGATGGTACTTGGGCATATCAAAAATCCAATTTTTTCAACACTTTTTTAAAAAATCGATGAAAACGATAAAAAAATTACGAAAAAACGGGAAATTTTACGCAAAATCAAGTTTTTACAAACTACATTTTTTTAAAATGCTCTTACTCAAGAACGAAAAACCGCAACAACTTGAAATTTTCACCAAATCTTTATATTGGTGTTCTCTATATATGGTTAAGTTTTCAAAGTATTTTGACATATTTTGACTTATATATAGACAATTTAAATTTTCGACTTTTGTAAGTTTTTTTTTTTTAAATATCTATAAAATTTTTTTGGCAGTCCGAAAACTCTTTAAAATGTATTAAAGGACTAAATATAAGTTTATAAGTTACACTAATTGTAACTAAAAAACATCGGAGATGGTTTCTCTCAAATTTTTTTTATAAGCCCTGACGCGGACCCGTGCGGCAGCGATGTCATAACGCCTGTCGCCGATCGCGCCTTTGTTCTCTTGTCAACCACCAGACCAATGCACGCAGCGTCGCAGCGATACTTCGTACCTCCGTCCATCTCTGGAGGGGGGTCGCGGGCATCGGCAGCGACGTCCGCCCGGTGCAACTTTTGGAAACCGTCTCTCTCTCTGCTTTTGGCCGTTTACGCGACACCACCGCATCATCGCGAAATCGACCTTCTGCTGTTCGATTTTGTCATCGTCAATTCCTTTTATATAATCTTATATTCGTCACCCGAGTGTTCAGCGATCACTGTATTTACTTATAATATAACGTCTATTTGTTCAGTGGTTAATTATTTGATGTGATTTTACCTCGCCTGCAACCACGGTAGCGAGTGAATAAAGCAGATTAAAGTAATAACGAAGTGCGTCTGTGTTTTTTTTTCTTTTTATTTTATTATTTCATTGACCTTAGTATAAAAATTTGTTGTGCCACACCCAGTGTCGCGACAGCCCATAAAGTTCAAATTTGTATAAAATATGTTAAAATCGTGATAATTTGCAAGTTATTTTGTGGTTGAAAATTCATAAAATTTTTTCTGTTTATACTTAAGGTTCAAAATTTTAACACTAGGTTGTCCATATGCTTACCTTCAAAAATATATAAAAAAAATTCTACCAGACTTAAAAGAAAGAATGTTATGACTGTTTTAAATTTAAATTTTTACGAAATTGCATTAAAATTCAATTTAAATATAAAATACTATATTATTATATACACATTTTAGACAAACATATTAACTCCTTTCAGAATCGTTATTCGTATACAATGATATTTATCATTGCATTCAAATTTAACAAATCTATTGTAATAATAACCTATCCTATAAACAAGGTGTTCTCCACCCCCAACTGTACAGCAAAGCGAGGCCCACCCGTTCTTTCTTTTTATAAATGTACTTCATTATAATTTATTTCCTTAAATTTTATTGTAATAAAATACATATTCTAGACCAGTGTTTACCGACCTGTGGGGTGTGTCAACATTTCTGGATTAACGGTTATCACAAAAATTAATTTTTTTTATCATTATATATTTTGAAATGTAAGGAAAGAATGAAAAATGAATAACGACTAATCATTATCCTGTACTTATCGATAAAGATACCACTAAAAACTATTGTATATATTACTTGTATAGTATATAAAAAAATGTAATCATTTTTTTCAATAGAAAGGGGAACACGAGATTTTTGAAAATTTTCAAAGAGAGCGTAGAATAGAAAGGTTGAAAACCATTGTTCTAGACTGTTTCATTCAAAATCATTTTTCGTAAACAATGATACTTATCATTGCATTCAAATATATCATGTTATTGATTAAAATGACATATCCTATGACTAATGTCTACTCCACCTCCATTATAGAGCAAAGCGAGTTCCCAGTTATTTTTTTTTTAAGTATAATTATTTTTAAGAATGTCGACAAATGGTGTCGATTACAATTAGGTGTAATTATTTACTGTTCAAACAATATCCAGAAAATAATGTGTATTTTAAAAATGTTATGTAAATTTTTTTTTTCACTTTTACGAGCACATATGATTTGTATAATATATTACTATCCTAATTAAAATTCTCTATATTTATTGCTTTTTTTTCCAGAATTGTTTTAAAATGCAAATCATAATTAATTTAATAAACAATTTATTCAATTATCTTACCAATTCATTTTTCTCGCAAATAAACGTTTTAAAAGTCTAACCTTGTAAGTTTTTGAAATAGATAAACATAATAAACCATTAAGATTAGTGTTTGTTGTGTATGTTAATATTATTTTTACGACTTCTTGGGTAATTATATACCTCATAGCCTTCACATTTATTACATAATATTATATACTTTGGTATAAAAATATTTATTTAAACTTAAATTAGTGAGCACTGTATTAAGATGACCACCCGTTTAATACTATTGTTCGACTAGTGCTCCTATTAATGAAAATGAATTGTTATATAAGTACATATTATATATTATATTACAATAAGAATATATGCGTTTTAAAAAAGTATTTAATTCTAATTTTAAATACAATAGATTTCCTATCTTCTAAATTATATTTACACTAGATCTAGATGACATCATGGTATAATATTTATTGCGGTATTTTATATAGTTAGATCACGCAAAAAATCATTTTGTATTCATACAGAATTGATAGTCCCAAAACATCTTATAAAAGTTAAATTGATTTTTATGTAATACAACGTTTCGAAAATAAATGTATTTTTATAAGACATCATATTTTGTGAAGGTACTTATCATATAATTTAAAAAATTTTATAAGTATCAATTAAATTAACAACACAGAAAGTGTGTTAATCACAAAATTGTTTAACATTTCGATGAAGCTGATGGAGTAACTTATTAGGTTTCCAGTGTAGTAGGTTTTTTTTAATAGTATTTCGGTATCGGTTAAAATATTCACCAACTATTATTGTAGAATGGAATTTATTAACTACCTACAACAAGAGTTAAAAACATATTTAATGTTTTTTAAGAGATTTGGGAAACGCTCATAGGAAAGTAAAGAATTTTAAACACGTACCCGATTAAAAATAATATCTTGTAAGTTACTATTGCGATTATTATAACCGAAATAACAGTAAATCATTGTCTAATGTCCTACGCCTTCGGGCAAGTTTAAATTGACTATTACATAAGTATTTGGTTATTTGTTTTCAGTTCGAATTCTGAACTTTGTTAAACATATCAAGCACATGGTGAATGATATTCTCTACGTCTTCGAATTTTTTCTCCTCCGTTTTTTATAGAGTTTAGAGTTTTATTTATAATATTATATAATTTTATACCCCACACATTTATTTAATGCTATAATCGCGCAAATTAATCGTTCAAAATTAGAACATAATTTATGGCGAAGGCACACTTAATACATAATATCAAATACATATCATGCTGAAAAAGAATAAAATATGGATTCATGATAAGGGAATAACTAGAATTATTCTTATAATATATAAGATACTAAAAAAGTAAAATCTCATAATACAGATAAACGAAACCTATAGGCTACAATACTTATAATAATTAGAATTAAAGCATTAAAATCATTAAATATATAAAATTCAAAATAATTTCAAAAATACTAACTATCATTAACATGTAGTTTTAATTTGCATACCAACAATAAATATACATGTTACTTATGCATTATTCACTTGTTTTTAATAATTCTAAAGTAATTCTAATTTTTGTTTGAACAGATCAAAATTTACTTTGTATTCCAAATTAATAGTAGTAATAAAAACATTAATGGTTAGTTAAAAAATAGACAAATATCTTTATAATATTATCGAATCAATTTTTCATAAAAAGAATTTCTTCATGTAAATTAAGAACACTATATACTAATAAACAGTAATTATATTAGTTTATTGATATCATAATTATTAAGCTTCTTGAAAAAACTTTCTGGCTTCTGCTCAATTTATTATTGTAAATCTTATAATTCTATGTTAACTTAAAAATTAAATAATACCTTCATTTATATGACGTTTTCAGGTTTGTTCGTATTTTAAATAATTTAGTTAATACTTGTCCATGCACAAAAGTACACTCACAATAAGTTACAAATGTTACAATATATATTTTTTAAATTAAAAATAAATTAATAAAAATCGTTTAAAATTAATTAAATTGATTAAAGCAGAACAAAGTATTCTTCGCATGATAACTACTGTGTACTCTACGTTTACTATACAGCAGTTCAGTGAATCCAATAGATTACAGAATGCGACTGATAAAACGAAATGTAGTTGCTTGAAACACTGTAATTCTCTCATTACGAGATGTTGTAAATGGGTGGGTAAAAAATTACTTGTTACATCACCTTATCGAATTCACGATTTCGCTCTTTATTTACTCCCACCTAACAGAACACGAAGCAGCTCGTGGATGTACGTCATATGTATTTATCTCATAGGCTCCCATACATGAGACTTAGTGGGGCTAAATATTATATTTTACTAGAAATTATATGAATTAAAATAAATAAAACTAATCGGATGGGGACTCGCTCTGTACAGTAGAGGATAGAGTGGAACTCGTTCATAAGGCAGATCATTATAACAGGTTTGTTAAATTTGCTGAATTAGTTGAAAATAAGTTGAAAAAAATATCAATCTAAATAACTGGTAAAAGTTTCAAATTTCTATATAACCAGTTTCAAATAACGTTCGTCGTTTATCGCCGCCGGTCTTATAATGCAGCGGTCAACGACTAACTGTGATAAAAAGAAAACAATAAAATAAAACAAATATAATATATTAAAATTTAAAAATGAATTTTATATTTTACAAATAAATTATGTGTATACATAAACGAAATACATATAAATATTATAAAATTAACTCCATAAAGAAAACCCAACAATTTTTATAATGCATGGTGTAAACATACTTGTAAGTTACTAAAAAATTCACTTGATGAAGATTCAATAATTGAATTAACTTATATCAGAGGTTTAAAAAATCAATAATAAAAATAACGGGTGGGCCTGGCTTTGCTATACAGTTGGGAGTGGAGTGTACCTTATTTATAGGATAGGTCATTATTACAATGGATTTGTTAAATTTGAATGCTATGATAGATATCATTGTATACGAATAACGATTCTGAACGGAGTTAATATGTTTGTCTAAAATGTGTATATAATAATATAGTATTTTATATTTAAATTAAATTATAATGCAATGTCCTAAAAATGGAAATTTCAAACAGTCATTAAATTTTTACTTTTAAGTATGGTAGAAATTTTTTTATATATTTTTGAAGGTAATCTTATAGACAACCTAATGTTAAAATTTTGAACCTAAAGTATAAACAGAAAAAATTTTATGAATTTTCAACCACAAAATAACTTGCAAATTATCGTGATTTTGACAAATTTGAGCTTTATGAGCTTATAAAAAAAATTTGAGTGAAACGATCACCGATATTTTCTAGTGAAGATAAGTTAAGCTTATTATAAACCTTGTATTAAATTTTCGAGAGTTTTCGGTCAGCCAATTAAATTTTATAGGTGTTTAAAAAAAAAAAATTTACAAAAATCGAAAATTTAAATTGTCTATGAATAAGTCAAAATATGTCAAAATACTTTAAAAACTCAACCATGTATAGAAAACACCAATATAAAGCTTTGGTAAAAATTTCAAGTTGTTGCGGTTTTTCGTTTTTGAGTTAGAGCATTTTAAAAAATGTAGTTTGTAAAAACGTGATTTTGCGTAAAATTTCCTGTTTTTTCATAATTTATTTAATGTTTTTTTTCGATTTTTGCAAAAAGTATTAAAAAATCTGGATTTTTAACACGCTAAAGTACCATCTACATTCACTTTCCTTTCAGAAAAGATGCTGTATAAGCAAATCAAAGCATTTTTACTGCAAAAAAATTGGTCGTCAGACACAAAAAAAAAACACACATCATTGTAAAATCAATAGATTCCATCACTCCGTTCAGAATCTAAAACGCCTGAATATATGGTACAAGATAGATTTTGAAAAAATCAATATTTTGCAATACTTTTTTAAAAAATCGAAAAATCGTTACTAGAAAATATCGGAGATCGTTTCGCTCAAATTTTTTTTTTTAAGCTCATAAAGCTCAAATTTGTTTAAAATGTGTCAAAATCACGATAATTTCCAAGTTATTTTGTAGATAAAAATTCATAAAATTTTTTCTGTTTATACTTAAAGTTCAAAATTTTAACGCTAGGTTGTCCATAAGCTAATCTTCAAAAATATATAAAAAATTTTCTATCGAACTTAAAAGAAAAAATTTTATGACTGTTTGAAATATACATTTTGAGGAAATTGCATTATAATTCAATTTATATATAAAATACTCTATTATTATATACACATTTTAGACAAACATATTAACTCCGTTCAGAATCGTTATTCGTATACTATGATATCTATTATTGCATTATAAATTATCAAATCCATTGTAATAATGACCTATCCTATAAATGAGGTGCACTCCACCCCCAACTGTACAGCAAAGCGAGGCCCATCGGTTTCTTATTTTTTCGTGTTTTCGATTTCATTATATTTGAGTTTATATAGTTAGTTTTACTTTTGTATTAGGCAACCGTACTAAAAATTAAAGACTTATAAAAATTATTTTCAAGGTCTTCGTTTAATTTATTCATGATTTTTTATTATGATTTAGCTGTCTAACAAACTTGACCTTCACTTAGTAACAAAATTTAATGCAGTTACGTGTGCGCACCCACCCAAGCAACACGCTTATCGTTATCGCGCTCTCGCATTTATAGCTCTCGTAAGCATACTGAAGCCCTACTTGTGGTTTGGTAATATGAGTAAACATTTAACCGTTGATCCATATCCACATTTTAACATTATAAATTAATATAACACCCAAAAAATGGGTGAACCACATACCAAAACTAGGCTTAGTGAAAAACTTATTGCTTCATCTAAAGTTTCAACTAACAAACAAAATGTCACAATAATATCTAAAACCGGGCCCTCCGCTGTCTCAATGACAAAAACACGGTTGACTTTCTTGTTGATAACCATCCCTTCAGCACAATAAACTCACACGCGACAATCAAAATTAGACGGTTAATAAATCCGGCTAAAAGAATAATCATATCTCATGTCTCACCCGATATACCAAACGAATACATTATATCACACCTAGAATATCATAAAATTCAAATACTATTACCAATTACACATATCAATGCGGGATATAACATCCCAGAACTAGCTCACATCATAAGCTTTAGACGCCAAGTTTACATCAAACCCGATGATTTCGAAAAACTACCAAAATCCATCCTGATCAATCTCGAAAATACATCTCACAGAATCTTCCTGGGCGACGACTCGATTCATTGTTTCCTATGCAAACGCAAAGGTCACACAACAAAACAATGTAAAAACCCACCAGTAGAAGCCACAACTACAAATATCAATGAAAACGTATGCAATACGTTCGCAGATACAAATGTTGACACCCCTACAAACAGCATCTCTCAAACCTCAACTCTAACGTCCCTCCTCGAGGACCCTTTCCCGATGGAAACAACATCAAATGACATCACATTATTGACTCCAAATACAACTGATATAAAAAAAAGACCAGCACTCTCTTCAACTTCATCAAACCTAACCAACGATCTGCCTTCCTCAAAACTACCTCCTCAAGATAATATACCAAAAGAAACTATTTCTAAACCAAATACAATCAAAATGTCCCAACGAGCAACCAAAAAATTAAAACGAAATCAATCCATAAAAAATATAGTTTTAAAGCTCGATAAAATTCTTGAACCGACCAAACCCAAGTTTGAAGAAATGCCCAACAAAAAAATTAATTACGATTAAGTTCATAATTAAAAACTCTCTCGGCTTATCCAACCCAGCTTCAATTTTAGATGATTTTAACATTACATGTCTTGAAATGATCGAGGTCATAGAAAAAATCAAGCCTACAATTAATACTCCAGGCATAAAAAACAGATTGACTCGACTTTGTAATTCCCTCCTCGATAAAGCGCTGTCCACTGAACCCACTCAAACTGAATAAAAATAACAATTAATAATACAAAGCCACATAAAATATTACAATGGAACATGAATAGCTTCTATAAAAAGCTAGATGAACTTAAGATTCTAATATCTGATATCTCACCGGACATATTATGCCTCCAAGAAACCAATTTCACTGATTTAAATGCCGCTAAACTTCCTTATTTCAATGAATATAGTAAATCTAGAAACTCCAGACTCAGAGCCAGTGGCGGAATAACAATATACATTAGTTCTCTATACCCCTCCAAACAAATCTTTATATCAACCCATCTTGAAGTAATACCAGCATCAGTAAAACTTAATGATGTAGAAGTTAATTTATGCAATATTTACCTCCCCAACCAACATACCTTTTCGGAAAATGACCTTGAAAATATAATTAAGCAACTACCTAAGCCCTTCATTATAACAGGCGACTTCAACAGTTACAATATTATATGGGGCTCACAAAACACAGACAATAGAGGAAAAGTAATAGAAAAAAATCCTAGAAAGTGAAAACTTGGTACTACTTAACAATATGGAACCCAAGCGCATAAACCCAATTAACGGTAACTTTTTAAACATTGACCTGACATTTTCAAATGCCTCCCTCGCTCAAAGACTAGATTGGTCGGTATCAAACAACATTACCAGCAGTGATCACTTCTCTATTGTCATACAACTTGTTACCCGTCATAATTACAGTACACCCAAACTCGAGAGATGGAACTTGAAAAACCCTGATTGGCTACTTTTTTCCCAATTGCTCGAAGACAAAGTAACTAATATAAATTTATCGTATATGGAATTAGGGACACTGGCCAAGAAAATGGAAAGCAGGGACCATAATACTAATACTCAAACCCAAAAAAAAACCAATTTAAAATTAAGGGATATAGACCCATCACTCTTCTCAATACCATATGCAAACTATTTGAAAAAATAATAAATCAGACTCTCATGGTTTTTAAAGAAAATATCTTTTTTCTCCCCAAAACAAAATGGGTATAGGAAAATATATGCACTATGGATAACCTACACGAAATAAATAAAGAAATCAAACTAACATTAGAAAACAAGCAACTCATGGGCGTAATTAACTTAGATATAGCCAAAGCATATGACACAACATGGAGCCACAACATTATTATCAAACTAAACACAATCCTATGTCAAGGTAGACTGATTAACATTATAACCAATTTTACTACAAACCGAAAATTCCAAGTAAAAGCCAATAACCACTTATCCAGGGAATTCACCCAAGAAAATGGAGTTCCTCAAGGTTCTGCTCTTTCAGTAACACTTTTCCTGATTGCAATTAATGACATCACCCCAAAACTGCAACCTTCCAGTAAAATGCAACTTATTCGCAGACGACTTCAACTACTGGTGCAGGAGCCACAAAGTCGAAACCGTTTAAAATTTTTTACAAATAACCACCAACAGCTTAGAAAAATGGGCAAACAAAACTAGATTCAACTTTTCTCCTCAGAAGTCCTCTTGTTCAACTTTTACAAAAAAAGAGTCAATGAACTAGTCATTAAATTAAACGATACCCCAATTGCCAACAAAGATTCTGTTAAAATGTTAGGAGTAACATTTAACAAACGTCAAACCTGGTCACCCTACATAAAACACCTAAAAAAAACCTCAAACATATCACTAAAAACAATTAAAATCTTATCACACACTTCATGGGGAGGTGATTCCAAATCTCTAATAAAAATATACAACGCAACCATTCAATCCAAAATCAACTACGCGTCAATATTATATAGAACAGCAGCCAAATCTACCCTAAAACTGATAGATACAGTTAATAATAGAGGACTAAGACTAGCAATTGAAGCCTTCCGGAGCATCCCTACACTTAGCATTTATAACATAGCCGGCATACCCCCTCCTACGCTGAGAAGGATAGAGCTATCCATTAAAAACATCGCTAGACGTGCTAGTCGCAATGAAGTCAAATACAGTAACATAAACAATGAAATTGTCAAGCTGACCAATGAAATCGAATTCTCATCAGTCAAAATCATCCCTCGTGAATCGTACATAGCCCCACCTTGGGAAAACAATTACCAAACTAATACTGAGCTAAGCGCCTTATCCAAGCTGAACACAGCCTCCGAGATATTTAAAAGACACTTTCAAGGAATCCTAGATGACTTCAAAAACTTTCAAAAAATTTATACCGACGCCTCAAAGTCATGCAACGGGGTTGGAATTGCAATCATACTTGAAAATCAAAACTTAACTTTCAAGCTTCCCAATGATTGTTCAATATTCTCTGCGGAAGCTTTGGCAATTCTAAAAGCCATTGAAGTAATAAACACCTTAGCACACACCAATTTCTTAATTCTCAGTGATTCACTCAGCGCCATAAACAGTGTTAAAAACAAATCTCACCCCGGTGACATTGCCATCCTCATCCAAAATAAAATTGACGAAGCTAATAAAAAAAAAAAAAAAACAAATTATACTAACATGGACTCCAGGACATACCGGTATCTCAGGTAACGAAACGGCGGATACATATGCTAATATGGCCATCTCCGACATGAACACGCCATTGCTAATGCCTTCATAACCTACGATGACTTCAAAAACTCATTGAAAACATATATTAGAAAAAAATGGCTTTTATCCTGGAATAGCCAGAATATTAAATTAAACCAGATCAAGTCAACTACTATCAGATGGGATAATCCCAATCTCAATCGAAAAGAAGAAACCGCCTTAAATCGTTTAAGAATAGGACATACTAAACTTACCCACGGATATCTCATGTCTTATGACGAACCCCCCTTCTGTGAAGCCTGCGGCCAACATCTCACCGTCAAACACATCTTGACTGAATGTCATGTTTACGACCAGGAGCGAATGGATCTCAACTTGACCGAAACCCTCGACTCAACTCTCGGACCACATCCCAATCAGAACAAAAAAATGCTTAAATTTTTTAAACTAACTAATTTAATTTACAAAATATAACTGTATCTATGAACCTTATGTATATTATCTAAATTGTTATTAAGAATTGTGAACTAATGGCTTTTGCTGCCGAGTTGTATTTAAGACTAATAAAATAAAAAAAAAAAAATTAATATACAAATGAAAAAGGTGAATAAATAAATCACACTCATTAGTCATTATAAATATCTGTATTGACTGAATCAATCTATATCTATGCTCATAAAATACATATTTTTTTTTTTTTTTAGAAAAGCTATATTTATAATCTATACATAAGCACAATAAGTAAATTTGATAAAAATAATATATAATATGTCTTGAAATCTCGTGAGGGGGGAAAACCGTCCATCAACAGTACCTTCTATTTGGCTTGGTGGGTTCAATTATAGA
>JAIPRK010001153.1:0-91205 GCA_025469195.1 Chaitophorus viminalis
ATACTTTGATAAATTTGTATTATTTAGAACCCAAACATAATATTACAATTTTAAAAAATTATCTTGCAAAAATAGTTTTTTGATTTGTATGGATTGTATGTAAAAAAATAATGTGCTAAATGACCAACGGTACATTTTAGTACCACGATCAAAATGTTAAACTGACCAACGGTACTTCTAAGTACCAAGTACTTAACTCTAATTTGCGCTAAAAAAAATTTTTTTAAAGAAGTTTTTATTTATCAATAGGTCAATAATCATGTTTTTATGCAAAAAAAAATAGAAAAATAATTTTATTTCATAGTCTGGTCAACAAAGGGTTAAAGGGAGCTTAAAGAAAAGCTTATTGCATTTTTAGTGATACAAATAAAACTTCAAATTGTTCTTAATTTCAGTTCATCCTTAATGTAAGTGTCAACATTTGTCAGTGACAATATTTAAATTATAACAATTATCATTCATATTTAATGTATTAAAAATTATTGACATTAAAAAAAAAATAGTGATTAAATATTATCATTTTGAATTGTATTTTCAAATTTTATATTTTTAGTGTCATACACAATAATTTATTCATAGTTACGCGTGAATTAAGACTACAGTTTAAGCAAATTGCTGTTGGATAATCAATGAACTATAGCGAAATATATTTCAAATATTCTGAAAGAAAATGGTGAATGTATAATATTCTTATAATAATAATATTACACAACGCACGTTGAATATTGTAATGTGATTTTCCTTTAATAGCATTTTTACCTTATTGCAAATACAACCCGTTCGACCACAGAAAGTAATAGTACCTACATTGTCATCAACTATTATTTAATGATGTATTATTATTATATTAAATACAAACAACGACATAGTAAATCATTTTATTGCATCGAGTTCTGTGACAACAATGTCCTGTTTGTAACTAAACAGCCATTGCTAATGATTTACTGGTATGCGCTTGACACATGGAATACTGAAGGGTAAATATTAAATTTATGTATGTATATATATTATATATAACTAATCTACAAAATACATTTAGCCAATAATTATTATTTGTTTCGTTTTTAAAATAATATTAAAATAAACAACCATGTTAATAATTGCACAGGGACAATTTGTATAATACGTAATTTAATGATCTATAAATATTAAATGTAAAACGCCAAGAGTAGATATCTGTCATAATATAATAAATATGAAATAAAATATTGCCAATTATATATAAAATATTTCTCGAAATTCTATATGGTTTAGCCTCAAATATGAACTATGTGATATTCCACTTACATTAAAAAACTATAACAATATCAAAATATACAACTCATTTTCTAATTACCTAATTTCAGAAATTAAATTTCACTTATCGACCGTAACAACATTCACATCGAACTTTTGTTCCAATGTCAAATTTCAAAAGTCAACAACACAAATCGTTAAGGAAAATGTTTGACTAGTATAAAATGATTAAAAATTGCGGAAAGTTAAAAAAGTCATAATTGGAACAAAAATAATGATTTATATAATTTTAAAGCTATTTATTAGCAAGGAAAACTCCGTTTAAGAAATGCCCTCACAACTCCCAAATCCTAAAAATGTATAATCGTGGAATATATGATTAAATATTAATAAGATAAAAAAAATGTTACCTCTTGAAGTCTTAAAAATTATTTCAATTATTTTACCTGGAATATTTTTCAAGTCTTATAATTACTTCTTATATTTTTGAAGTTGCCTATTTAATGAAATCGTTTTTAAAAGTATTCATTACTATATTAAAATATTTTATTTATTCATCAGAAATAATTCGATGCAAATGTGTTTCGATCTAAAAATATATTTAACGCATAGTTGCAAATAAAAACTAATTATGCACATTATTATACATCCCATTAAATGTAAAATAATATAATAAAATCTATCTCATTGTTTTTATACATTTACATATTACTTTTAAATAAGTTGGATTAATTTTTAATGAGATATTTTTAATATTTAGAATACTATATTGATACGACAATAATGAAAATTATTGAAAATTGCTATTTTTATAACAATATAATATTATAATTATTTCTAATTGATACTAAAATGTATACTCTAAATAAACTTTATGAGTATTTCATCTTTAACTGGTGATCAGTGATCATGTTTAATATTTTTGGAGAGTTCTCAAAATGGTAACTTCAAGATAGAAAATATTTGAATCACATGATTTACAAAAATCAACATTTTAATTTGAGAAATGCTTTAGATAATAATATATTATACATTATTATATCATTATTATTATTAATAATACTATAATATTATTATATTCTTTTATTACTATTTTATTTTCGAGCGATGCGTTACAATATCTTAGGTGAATGGTATAGCTTTTAATTATTACTCGTGTAGGAAAAACAAAATGTCGAGTTATATAAATGTGCGTCCCTAGATTAGAGCTGTGTTTAAAAACTACCGATAAATTATAAATATTACGTAAAACAAGTTTACATGAGACATGACGGTACATTCTGACATGCACATAATATTATTATGTAAATATATAAAATAAATGAATAAAATATACATACAAGATATATAATATATTCATGGAATAACGTGTCCTACAGATGACTTGGCATATCTAATAACAAAATTACGAAATAAAAAGTCACCCGCGGGTGTCACTAGATTAACATGATGTAACCCGAGGCCACGCAATAACTTTAAAAGTGGCAGTCATAGCGCACCTATTTGTATGCTTAGTATAAAAATATAAAATATGAACCCGAAATAAATGGGGAAAAAATGAATACACATTTATTGCCAGGCCATGTTATTCGGAACCTCTATTATTTACACGCATAGGCCACGGAATATTTATACACAAACTTTCCATCCGAAAACAGCGCTCTTGTATTTATTTTATTTTTCATATTTTCTACAATCACTCTGATGCGAACTTTTTACACGCGTCATATATTATAATGGAGTTAACTCGTATTTGCACTCAAAACCGTACATCTACCATTGCATTGCTCAATGCACAATGATAAACGATTTTAAACGATTTTCAACTTGTATTTGTATGTAGCTAGTTTACGGGTTCCCCACAAGAATTAACTTGATAGCCTTTTGTCTAATATTTTAAGATCGAAAAAAATACTGCATATTAAAACTTTTTCTGCCACAAAATGACACGCCATCTCCAAAATTATCGTTTTCCAATATTCACGCCTCACAGTCCCTTATACATACTATACATACTCGCATAAATAAATATAATATAATGTATTATATTATAGAACATAACTACATTGTAAATACTTATTTTCCCTTGTCCTTTTTTTTTAAAAAAAAAAGTAATTCTCAAATGCACGGTCAAGATAATATTTAATCATATCAAAAAGAAAAATATTTTTGAAACCATATAAAATTGTAACAAAATAATGATATCAAAATACTACGGGTCTGCAGTCGAATTGTATTGAGAATATCAGAATACATATTGTACGAAAATCGCGTGATATCGAGACGTGCTTGACGTTTTATACACCATTTTTATCATGATCATGTATGTATCAATAGTATCATGTACGACGAACACCTGCACTGCCGGTCATCAGACTTTTACAATATTTGAAATAGAAACCATCGGAAGAGGATGCGGTATCCCAGTACGTGCAAGTCTTTCCATTGAAATGTTTTTTTTTATAAAAGATACTCGAACACGTCTTACTCGGAATATTCAAATTTTCATTCGCTTCCAGAATATTTGATTTGTTTCATGTTTTATTGGTTTTGAGAAACAATCGTTTTCGTCTCTTCCTGTTTGAACGAAAAAAATATCACGGTGTATTTATTAAAACATTTAACTGACCATGTATAATAATGCGTTGCCTATTATACGAGTTGGATGTATTATTAAAAAATATTAAGTTTTCCTTTTCGTAAGATTCCACATTATTATTTATATCGAAAATGTTTCAAACTTTTTTATTCTTCGATGAGTAGTGGCCGGTGGGGTAGTCATCGTTTATAATATTAATATTAATGATATAATTTGCAAAATACATTTTTTTTCTACAACCACTGTCATGGATAAATTGTCTATATTTTTCATCTTCGTTACGTTGCATCAAGCCAATAAATATAATATGCAAAAACAAAAATATCTAAAATTACGTTTTTTTAATAATGAAAAAATAATAATATATTATAGCACTAATAAGTAATAACTCGACCAAACTAATTTTTTTTTTTGGAAAAATATCAAATTTGTGCAGTGGTGGGTGGGTGTAATATTCTAGCCTCGGTTCACTAAAATTGTCAAACCGTCCCTGGCACATATTATTCAATCCTTAGGTGTGAAATGTTACATCATTATATCACTGATTCTAGTAAACGCACTGTTGATTTAAAATTTAAACAAAACGAGCATTGCTGAGAGGCGCCGTTCGATAGCTGAGTGCATTATCATCGCGTGCCATGCATCTGCGATTTAATTATTAATAACACTTGTTCCGTCAGCGAGGAAAACATTTTGATTTTTTTTACCAGAAAAACGATATGGTATACCTACAGTAGTGAGTACGGTAAACATGAACGGTCCCAGGCAGACCCTAAATACGGACTGAATATTAATGATGTGTCTCATTCTACTATCGTTTTGAACTAGGCACACACTTCTAAAACGAAATATTTTATTCGCGTGGCATATACTTTTAAGATAACATCTTATTGCAACTGCAAAAGTTAAAATTATATCTCGAAAGTTGATGATATTGGAAAATTACTTAATTTGAAATTTGAATAGTGCACAAAATAACCTACAATCTTATAATTTATTATATACTTCGTACAATAGTGTTGAATTCATTTCATTCGAGTTACTGAAATATTATACTACCTTAATACCCTTCGTAGATTTTTATAATATTTTGTAAGATTAAAATAATTTATTTTTTCTTTTTCGTATATTTAAAATAAAAAATAAATTAAATATTTTAGGAGTGGCTTTGTAAGAGACACCTGTTTAAGAGCAACTGTAGGAAATTTTATTTCAATGGACAGAAATATTAAACTGAAATTTTATTCTTGGCATGCTTAGTTTCACATTATTTCAGACCGCTTAAATGTATTTAGTACCCAATTATTACATTGTAAGTTGTTTATCAACTTGAACATGTAAAAGCTAAACTTAGAGTGACATGATTCACATGCGCTGATAGTACCTATATAGTATATGCATCAACAGACTTTGTACGCATATTTGATGGTTCAAAATATTAACTGTCTAGTGTTGTATAATTTTTATCGTAATAATTTTAAAAAAATTATTATTTCGCTTATCGTTGGGTTTTTCAGTCATTAAGTCTCCATAAAAAAAGTTATTAATCTCATTGGGTTTTATAAAATATAATTGATAAAATATACTTTTTTACATTATTTTCTACAGACACGTTATTCAAGTTAAAAAACGGTAAAACTTGTTTATAAACTTAGACATTTTTTTTTATTGTTCCCCTATAAGTAGTTCGAAATCGGCATAAATAATTATACTTGGTCCAAAATGTAAACCCAATTTATTGGTTTTATCTAATGAACTAGAAAAATATCTTTAATATGAATGTACCTACATAGAATTATAGTGCATTATATTGCCCAGTATGTATAAAAAAAACCTCAATTAATAAAATTAGTATTTTGAGCACCTGTATGAAAAACAAATGATTGATAGCATATACTTTAAGGCGATTTTTGAATATGCCAGTACCTAAATATTTGTTTGACTTTCAATTTTTCAATACATTTTATTCGGATACAGCCCAAGTATATAATAGGGTTTGATTACATTTAAAAGCTCGTTAATAATTATACCGTATAGGATGATAGATATATTTATATTTGATTCCGAGATTTGGAAATTACTATCTTCCGTCACAATATCGAATTCAATATTTCTAGGTAAATTATTCTCAACAATACTATTCATACATTCAATACGATATACTAAAATATAGAGCTATACATAATTCCTGAAAGTGAACGCGGACGTGACGTCGTGTACTTGCGTCTGTACTCTATATTGTCCATCAGCTTGCTGCCAGGTGTCAATAACGATCTCGTGAGCGACGAACTATAGTGAATTGTTTGCTGACGACGCAATATAAATATTAATGATAGTAGCACATTGTAGTGCATTTAGTGCATGAGATATTATTATTACAAATGATATCATATAAAAAGAGGAACATGTTCACGAAAAACATAAAAAAGTACCCTTTCAATTTTGAAAATAATTTTAAAATTAAAGTAAGTAGGTAACTAATATAATAAAATAAATGAAAGACAATATTTCCAAGGGAACCTCGTATATACATTTTGAACTATTTGTTATATATAATATGTATTTATGATGGATTTAAAATCAAATTTTAACATTTTAAAATCTCTGTGACTATTTTTTCCTATAAATATCTTATAACACGTACCTAGATGAGGTTCGCTCAGAAATATTGTTGTCGATCTTTTTTTGTAATTATGTATTTTAACTCCAAAATTACTTTAAAGGACACTTTTTCTGTTTAACGTAAACCGATAAAATAATACAGTGTTTATTATTTATTACTATATTATGTTAGTAAATCGATTGAATGCATTGAATATTATATATCATAATAATTAATCGTTATGGATTTGTGTTCGGTTCGGAAATAAACGTAGTCAACAGAAATTTCTGTTAGCGATGATTAACTGCAGTGTTGGCCTAACGTACGATATCATATTATATTATTATGTACACAGTAGTCCGTCCTTCTTGGTATTTTCGATTTGAACGATGGTTTCGTGTGTTTAGTACATTAAATATTATATTATTTACAGCGTAGTGAGTTATTGACACTGTTTGTTTCCGTCCAAGTTTGTGCTTGGACATGATTAAGAAGTTTTCTAGAACGACGTAAATATTTGTACTACGCAATAAATCCTATGTCTATCATAAATAATATAATAGTATTACATAGATACCGACCGAAACGTTTTACAAGACAAACGACGTCACTCTGAAGCACAATCTCTACCCCACCCACAACCTTTGGAAGTTTACAAGGAGATTATTCTGGGTTGACGTCGATACGATCGGCTTAAGTTTAATAGTCACTAAGCAATAATGACTCGTTATGCATTCAATGATAATTAACTAGTAATTAAGCAATTCTATATGCAGTGTTCTATAATATTTTTATAAATCTGCTGTAGTTTTCTGAGTAAAAAAATAATGTATGAAAGTGAGATAAGCTAAAGTAATTGAAGGTGATATAACCGAGTATCTCCACTTCAAATTAAAATTCAAGTCTTTACATTTGCTGATAAAGAAAAACGTTATTGAATTTAAATTTTAGGTGCAATAACTATGCGTGGCCACTTGTTAGAGATAAGCCAATATATATTTTGTAAGTTAAGATACCTAGAATGCATAATTCAGTGCAATAACAAAATCTTTTTACTACCCTTCAATTATACTTATTGAATAGGTGATTTAGTCACTCTACTTTTTATAATAGCCAAGGTTAAGAAAAAAAAAAATTAATTTTCCTCGTCTTGCGAGCGGTGAGATAGCTTACAAATAAATATTTATATGCAAAATAATTACAACACTTTTTTTGAAACTAGAAACTATGGATAACTATTACATATACACTGCATGCTTCATATGATACTGATTTTTTGGTAATTTGTTCAACACTTCTTGGTAAGCTTGGTAATTTCCAAGCGGTTATCTTCTAACAAATCGGGGCAATTCAATCGGCAAATATTTTTATTAAAAATATATATATATTTTTAAAATAGCTGACAGCTGTACATGCCAGTATCACTTTAAGTAAATCTCATCTGACTCGTAAAATTATAACCAATAACAATGTTATCAATTTTAGATTTTAAAAGGAAAACATTGTTTTTTTCACAGTTTTATGCGATATAAATCACCTGAATTAAAAAAAAAAAATTAATCATTATTATATTGTTATATTATTATATTATTATTTATAGTTCCAAAATAGTATAATAAAATAATGGTTATCTCAAAATATATTTTGTATATACAATGCCCGTGTCACATTCTACGATACACAAAAAATAGAAATTACTCATTGATGGTTAACAGTGAGTTAACACCAACAAATTAACAATTTGATGCATGAATATGCATGTAATTAAATAAAAACTAATCATTTGTGATGATTATCACAAAAAAGAACAATAAATTCAAGTAGTAAATTAATGTAATATGAATTACAGTTAACCAATTACCATTTAAAAAATCGATAGTAAATCGGGAAAAAAGTACCGAATGCTTTAAGCAGATATATAAATCAGGAGAGAAGTCGAATTATAACCATTATTGTATACTACTTTTATAATATTTGATTTTTTCTACAGTATTTGTTCGCAATCTAATACCATCAAATATGGTTTGTGTTTTACCATTCAACATGGTGTTGATAATATTTAATAATATTAAGCCAATTAAGCTTGGCCTACTATATACAAAAACTTTTTGTAGGACCATAGTACGATAGTTTTCGGGATTGAAAAGAAAATCTCTGGTCGAATGAGAAAAAAAGAAAAAAAAACGAACAAACGACAACGATAGGTACATAGTATATTGCGTTATCGAGTACATATATATATATGTACTGTAATGGTTACGACAAGTTTTCTGAAACATGCAAATGTTGGTCGAAGCTCTTTTGGAAACGAATTCAAGGAAACTATACTAAAATACGTGTCTGTCTACGCTCACAGTTCTATGTATTATCAGTATAATATTGTGCACGGACGAGTGTAAAACCGTGCGACAAAAATACTTAACTGCGTGACTTTTGGCCCGCACCGCGTGTCAGACCGTCTTGTCGTCTATACGCGGCGTAATAGGTATACGTTTGTAGGCGGGAGATTTACGATTAAAAATAGTCGACGACAATGCGGACAACGAATGTATCATTACGTATTAGTATAATCCACGTGAAATAGTTTTATCACGTGAACGTAATATATGCGTATGATATGTGCGTGAAATGTGGGAGGGCGCGGCAACGTTTTATAATATTATTATTATTATACACAGGGCGGCCCGGCATGTTTTCCCGATGGCAAATGTTTTTTTTTTTTTTTTTTCCACAAATTAAATCCCATAACTAAAAGGCGCTTAAGGGCCATGCACGAGAAATGCAATCGAGTAATCGATAGATGTATCAAGTTCGCATTTTTCATTCCCAACTGCAGGCTTGGAAAATAATAACTTTTGAATTTTCTATTTGTTCATATAAAACGAATTGCCAATAACTGACAATTTATTATAAGGACAATTAATCTAGTTGTTATGAACATAGTAAGTTACGCGCGATTCAAAATCATGAATGAATAAAGATTTCGCGTTGCCTGACGTTGGTATACGGTTAAGTGTAATAATATGGCTACCTAATTGAAATAATTATTTTTCTCTTCCTGCAGGTCACTTGGTGGATTTGTTTACTCTGCACATAATCGTGAGGCTTCAACTGTATCTTACGCTACTGTTGCGATCCTGTTTTATTTACTTTGGTATCAAATATTGAAGTTCTTATCCACCTTACCATGAATATTTCATAGTATTTCCGACTATATGCACAACAGTTCTTTTTCGTTTACATAATATGATCAATATCATCGATAAACACCGTGTATAAGTTCTACAGAAAACCTCTCTAAAATATGGTTTGCTCCGATCAGCATTTCCATATTCGGTTATTGTTAATTGCGTTTTTAAAACAATAGGTATACTTACATAAAATTATAAGATCATAAATAATGCGGTATACATTAACAGAAAGGTCGGATCGATGATTGTAGTAACACACATTTCGAGCTTATAATAATTATAATATTCTGAAAACGGTACATTGTGTCTTGATAACATTGATGAACCCGATAATGGTTCATGTAATATTCTATAAAATAGTTAGGTAAATCCATGCGCGTGTGTAAAATGTTAAACAAAACAAAACAATAATCCCGAATACAGTTACAATCTCAAATACAATCAATAACAAAAAAAAAAAAAAACCCATAAGGTATTGTTAATTATTATCTATTTAATGACATTGGTGTTAAATGTATAAGGAGGAATATTTCTATTCATATGTAAGTCGTCAAAATGGGTGTTATAGTTGTGTTTTTACATTATTATTTAATATATTCGAAACCTATACAATATATCGTCACGCAGGGATAACGTAGGTTTCTTTACTAGACGCACGAATGTAATAATATTATTTCCACGCATTGATTAAATTCGAATAGGATTTTCATAATACCGCATTATACCATCAATAGTGCATCTATGATGAGACTGATATTATAGTGATATTATTCACCACTCGAGTACAATAAAGATGGTTTTGGCCAAAACGGATAAGCTTACGAGCTCCATAAGTACTTATCGCTGCGTTTGTCCGAGTAATATCGCAAAAAAAAGATATTTTACTGTTCTTTGATTTTAGCGTAAAAGGAAAAGTACTTTTGAACATTAGTTTAAAGTGAATCCAATCTTATAAATCACGCATTATCACGAACCAAATGCGTAAACGATGATAAAAGACGATAAGTACATGTCGGACACAAACAACTTTGTGTTTGTACAACCGAGATTTAACCAATACATTTTTACCATATATTTTTTTAAATGAAACTCGTCCCCATATTCCGTATCTGCTCAAGTCTGTGTATACCTACTATAATACACTATAACTTAAAATAAAAATCGTTCAAGACTTCACCCACTGACAATCCTGTGTTTAATCGTGTATGCTGTATACCGTTGAGTAGCATTGACGCATTTTCGTTAAAAACAATCATGGTCAATAACAGTACTAATGATAATAATAATTATATCATATTTTTAGGAATAGATTATACAGTTCCGTGTATTCGTGTGGATCTTGAAAATGGTTGTCTCACATCTGGTATAGAGCGGAATCGTTGTAGTTGTTTGTCCCGTATGCACATGACTAAAAGCATTGCGGTCGATAAGCGTATATGCACTGTAGCTGTACATCAGTGCTTCTCAACCTTTTTTGTTATAGGCCCCCCCCCTAAATTTAATGTAAAACTGTCGAGGTCCCCCTCAATTGTTAGGTATACTTTAATCAGTAATCTAATAACTCTAATGTAAGATAAACTTTCCTCCCAATGCAATACATAATGATTAATCATATGGTCGGTTATAATATAATGTATACGTTATAAAGTTATATTTATATAATAACGGAGTTTTTCCGGTACAGTATAAACTGCAGTCATCGTGGTTCATCACAGCTGGGCAGTCACTATCACAATATAGATCACAGAGCTATTCTGTTCATCCGCTTGCATTCCTACGAAAATTATTGTAACAGCATTACATTACATGCGTAGAACGAATAGCAAGCGATCCGATACATTAATCGTACATCATCACTAAGGAATTATCAGCACGAAACCGTATTACTCAGTATTTTATATAGCTTCGCGTGTTTTCAGACCCCCTTTTGGATTTTATTCTCATTTTCACGACCAACCGTACGGCACGAACGATGCCGTGGTGATCCGTGAACGACCATCACAAAAGTTCAACGTTGCATCTTGAAATCCGTTCCACGTCCACCCATCATATTTGTACCATATCGTAACCGTGCATTTGGCATTTTTGTCAGCCAGTGTTCGTCCAATTTCCTACCGTCGTGATGGTTCAAATTTTCGTCCCTACCGATTAACGAGATGTTCACGTAAGTAAACAGCGTACTTGTATTCATGTCGCTCAACGTAACATGTGTGTATAATCAATAACCTACACTATACTGGATAGTAATATGCAAAGCTGCTAGGCAGTAATGAATTCAAGCTTTTTTTTTATATAAGATTGTATATTTAATCTTATATCTATATTAATTGACATTATGAAAATATATTATATAAGTATAATAATGACATGATAAATACATAATGATGAAAGAAGTCACTCAGTGATGACACAGTTACATTAGTTAACGTTACGTTTAAGTTATAACTAAGTCACATAACGAGCTAGTATTTTTTTAAAGTACCTTCTAACTCAACATAAATAATTTGTTTTCCGTAATATGCAGCTATTAATCAGATAATTAACTTTGTTGCCACGTTAAATTAACTTTTTTTCTAACTTAATATCTCCAAGTACTAAACATTAAAAAAGACATTTTATTTGTACAAATTAATAACTTATAATTTTATAATTTTTAATAAAACAAAAATTAAAAAAAATAGAATTATATTTAATATAACATTATTATTATTATATTTAATATTATTACATTATAAATAATTCAATTACCTCGTTTCGCAAGGAACAATCTTGACTAGGACATATTTTTAAAATGAAATATTACCTTACATTATTTAAAGTCTATTTGGTTAGCCTGTTTACTGTTGGTTTTTAAACAAATAGTTTGTTTAATTAAACAAATTGTTATTTTAGCTGTCATATAGCTACTCGTAACACGATTTACAGCAGGTACTATATTCATCAGCATTAGGTCAAAAAAAAAAAAAAACATAAATTATTACATTTGAAACAAATAAGTGAAAAAAATCATTCAGTCAATGATCCTTAAAAATGCGATTTTCTATCCTTGATTTTACTTATGTCCTTTTTCGACGTTTAATTTATCTTTGTACCAAATTTCATTAAAATCGGCTCAGTGGTTTATGCGTGATTCCATGACAGACAGACAGAATTCCTTTCGAATTGATATTATTAGATAGGGATTATTGTGGAAATGTTAAGTGCATTGGTAATCTTGAATTTCAATAAGAATCAATATAACGTATGCAAATGTAGCATTCTATAATATGTATTATGTATTTGTATTCATCACACTATTATCCAGTTGAAAAAAAAGTATTTTATTTTTAACCCAATTGTTACTTTTTTTCTATTTAACTTGTATATTTTATGAATTAATAAAATGAGAAGTAACTGTTAACTTTAAACTAACTTACATTTAAATTATCTTAAAAAATTGGATTGACTTGCCAAAAGAATGAATCCATCGTCCAATGTCACAAGTTATGCATAAAATAATAACCGTAAATCATTTTTATTAGTTTACTAGATTTTTGGATGATTTCGATTGTTTGTTGTCGTGGACCGTAGTGCAACGGAGAATAAAAAGTTGCAAAGATTGATGTTTTTTTCATTTGATTAGCGTAAGACATCACACAGAGCCGCTACACAAAAATCACTGGTGAATCATTTGGAATTCTGCTCTTTGACGTTATATTTCACGTACGAGCATTTCTAATCGCTAGAGTACGAAAAAAAACCTAATCGGTCACCAAACTACAAAGACATTTCACCATCGATAATTTTTCATTAATCGGGGAAAAAAATGATTACGTCCGTTTTATTTGATTGGTTCACGAGGCAGATAGGGTGAACAAGTAGTTGAGCAATGTCAACTAATGTTTTAAACGAAAACTTAATACCTGATTTATTAAATCATTTTTGTTTTCAATAGTAAACATAATGGTCATAATGTTTACTGTACAACTACGTATTGATCGTTTACATTTAATTATTTTTTTTTAAATTGATTAATATGTTTGACTTAAAATTATTTTGGTTCAATATGGTTTTCTTAGTATCAATTTAAAAATAAAGCACATGTACTCAATATTCAAGCATGACCAATCAAAACATAATATTGAAACCTAGAATAATTTACAAATACCTAAATTTCATTGTAGACGTAAACATCTTAAGTTTATCTGGATAAAAATAACTATGTTTAAACATAGTGTCATTGTGAAATCGCTATCCTTAAGATATTTTTACATATTATAATATAGTATTATTTTCATTATTATTATTATACCTTTAACATAGCTTACTACGACTAGGAGTCGTTATCATATTCTTACCGTGCAATGTGTCTAGAAACTTTGAAACCAAAATCGTTCACTGTCGTTATACATCACTTATATTATGATGTTGAAGGATTAAAATACCTGACAGTATAAATTAAATTACGTCTAACCTCTAACCATTAGACGTTATCATATACGTCGTGATCCTTTCATTCCTCTCGTAAGTTTGTAAAATGTTTATGCACAGTGAACTCCCACCGCTTACTCGCTCACTAATGATTATTAGTTAGAAAACATTTTTAACTATTGTCAACTAAATCTTTAAGTTTAATGGTGTAAGGCGTTATAAGCCGTATCTACCTTAAATATGATTTTGGTGTATTTAATAACCACATATAACACATTCTTACTAGTTAATAATTGACGTCAAATATTAACCGTATTCAAACCAACTACTTACTGTTTAACTATTGTTATTGTATAAAATAATATCATTTAAATAAATATCAAAAGGCACATAATCGTTTCTGTCTTTTTCTTCCACATTACTAGAATATTATATTTAGGTGATATTGTTAACCATAGTTATAAAATGCAAAGTAAAAACCATATAGGCAAATATAATAGTTGTGTACAAAATACATCTGTGAATATTGTCCTCATCCTAACGAAAATGATTAAAAAAAAAGACTGAAAAAAAAAGAGTTTTGTAACAAAAATAAATTCTAAATTAAGTTAATAAATAAGTTCTTAATCGTGATCTCATTTAATATTATATCAATGTTTTCTTTTGTGAAATGCAAAATTTCAAATTAATTTAAATAATAAAACACGTAATCGGAAATCGTTGCGACACAAATTCTGTAGTAAATCGAATCGTCTTGTAGACACAAAATCGCACATTGAGTACAAGCGTACGTAACAAAAAGTAACATAGTAATGAACAAATTAATTTAGGATGATATAAAACTGTTCGTTGGTATCCTAAGGTTAAGTATATTCACTGCATGATGCGAGGGTGTGTTAAAATTGTGAAATAATAATCACATTTGAAAAATAACTCAAGGGTATTATTGGTATAATATACACTTTTTAGTTGCAATATTTTGGTAATATGGAAAATGTTTAATACAGTTCTACGCGCTTCTACGTTGTATATATATTATTACAATAAATTAGTGAAATTGATATGTCTGATAATTAAAGATTTTTTTATGTAATCGGAATACTGTACAGGTAATTATTATATAGGCACTTGTAAATACAAATTAAAAAACGAAAATAGTCTTAATTATATTTGAAAATTACTATAACAATTCTGAGGAAACCGTAGAAATAGGTTATCATTTAGCATTATTATATCTTTTTCAATCAATCTCTTACTAACATAAGTTTATAAACTTAATCCAAACGAATATTATTTCAACCTTCATGACATAACTGCTTTTAAAAAAATGTAATATTCAACAAAAATGCATAAATATGAAAAATAAATATTCAAAATATCTACACATATATTTTAGTACTTAAAATAGTAATCAAATAAGAAAAATATCGACATAATAAATGATTTTGCATTATGGTTAACAAGTTAAAAACACCAAAAAAATTGTTTTTTGTAATTATTATATTTCAAGACTTAAAAAATATGTTCTAGAAATTAATAAAAACGAGTACTTAAGTTTAAAATTTCACACAAATGAGCGAAAAATTAGTAAACAACTGAACACTAAACAATTCAAAGTACTTTCTGATTTTATTTCACTGCACGAAAATATAAATGCATTTTTATAATGATTGTTACTACATGAAAAGTGCTTACCATGAAATAGTTAATAAAATTACAACGTCAGCGAAATGATTTAAAATTTAATTTTGAATAAAACGAATTTCAGAAAGAACTAACAAATAGCTTATAAATCATTGAAAGAACTTTGACAAAGTTTTTTTTTTTTAATATTGAGTATTAAACCAATATTCTTGGAGATTAAAGATTTATACGTAGTATTGTTAAGGAGAGTTTTTTTTTTATTATTATTATTCTTGCTTACTTGTTCCGCACGTATTTTATTTTACTACATATACACGTAAATTGAAAATCAAAATCGATTCAAATCATTTTCCTAATTTATTGATATTAATGAGTTCAGAAAAATAAAAAAGAAGGAAAAATATTTTTACAATTACAAATTTTATTATTTTAATTTATTTTACCTACAATGGTTTTTGTTGATTTGACCAAAAATAGTTGGTAGGTACATCTGTAGAAAGTACTCAGAAAATTGATGATCAATGGAAAAGTTTTTTCTCGGTGGCACTCGCCAATTTTACATTTTCTCGCTTTTCTATAAACTGAACATATTTTTAAAGGTAAATATATATCTTATTTTATTTTATTTATTTAATTATACGGACTCGGTCTTTTTTGAACATACATCAATTGAAGTAACAATAAACATTGTTCAAAACAACTAAACTGTACAATTCTATCTAATATTATTTATTTTTTTTCTCTCTTCCCTCTCACATGTTTTTTCTTATTTATCTAAACTAACTTTTTCTCATAATTTTTATTTGTTTATAATGTATAAAATATAATGTAATATCATTATCACCAATATTGTAAGCCAATAACCTTAGTTGTTGAGGCTATTATTAAATAAAAAAAAAAAATAATAATAAACATATATATGACGTATAGATAATATGCTATATTCCGTAACCAACCAACAGTTCAATTATTATGCTTTTCAGTTATAATATCGTTATACTATTGGTAACGATAAAAAATAAAATTATCACAATCATTATTCTTGTACTGGTTTTCTTTTTTTTCTATGAGAAACGTACTGTACATTTGTAGCTAACTTCCTGACTTCATACCAGTCGTTGACGATACGCCTTAAGTTCTGTGTGTGAATGAAAATAATATTATAATAAATTATACTAAATAGATGCACGCATTTATATACTTACGAACAGTTTTGTTTTTCACTTTGCAGGCGAGGACTAAAACTAAAATAAAAAAAAGAAAATATAGTTCTAAGTTTATACACAGTCGAACAATATATCAGTGGTAATTTGTGATGTAAATATATCGAGGGAGAAAACGAGCATGTGAGCTATGAATAATCTAGAAAAGTTTCATGAGCCAAAACAAATTGGGCTCCCTAGGGATTATTTTTCGAGCTACGCGCCACGTTGAAGTCGGCGACGTACCATTTGAAGTGCAAGAACATGTTTTTTATTTTATTTTTTTCCTTTGCGTAATAGTACGTAATACATATATATATACGTGTGTGGCAAACGCATTTGTGGGTAAAAAAATGAAAAGATCTCCTAAGTTCTGGAATTCCGTATTATTATTATTATTATTATTATTATTATTACTATTATTCGCTCTCGTCTTTCCCCTCGTATGCAATTACTCGCAACGCGCGATATTCATACAACCTATACTCGAGACGACGTCCACCAAATCACTCTACACACTCACGCACACACAAGCAGATTGTCGTCGTCGGTGAATGTATGAGGTGATGTTAGCGGTGAAGGCGATAATAATCGTAGCGTATCTTTTGCCGCGCATACGTATTATTCAAACGTGACTGATTCCGCAACACTCTTGAAAATTTATAGTACTAATGCCACCTGTCTCGCGATGACTCACGAGTAACGCACTACGACGGTGGGAAAAATAATGCCGTCCGTACCGAATAGGCGTGTGAGCGAGTATCGAGTGTATGCAGCGTGCTTTCTATCAAAAGCATGTATTTGAAAGACTGCTTGGGGGGGGGATTAATAAAAATCCAAAAGGATTCACACCTATGATCAATGTTGAACAGATTTAGGATGAAGAAAATAATATTAGTTATATCGATGTTGCCTAATATCTAAAAGATTCAACAAGATTATTAGTAGTTATTAGTAGTAGTACCTATAGTGACAAATTTGACATTTATATTTATTAATTTTTTCTAAAATATATCATTTGACAGGCCTCCTACATTTGATTTCGTAATTATATATACATTCATTGAGTTACCTCTGTGGCTCTATACTTAATGAACACGTATATAGCTACGTATTATAATAATTATATACTGTACTTACTATAATATGCGTTAGGTATTTGATGGAAACCCTTGAAGAGTAAACAACAGACATAATTCATTCAAAATGCCTGCTCAAATACTAGCATTATCATACTACAAAATCATATCGAATGTATAGGTATACATTGATTTCACTGGATAAATGGTTGTTCAACCTCTTTATATACAAAAAATAATATTAATAATTTGTTTATTGAAAATAATTGGAAAAAAAGGGTTAGTCTGTGAGCGTGTAATATTCCCTGTTTCTAAATTTATTTTAAACAATTAACTATATAATTCCTTATAAGATATTTAAAAAGAGTTTGGTTACTCGTTCGTGTTTGTTTTATAATCTAAATAAAATAAATATTTTGATATTTGTGAATAAAGTATTGAAATTTTAGAACCAAAAAATGCATGCACAGAAATAATATCTGATAAAAACTAAATAAAAGAACACTGAAGTTGTGTACTTAAAATTCTTTTCGTTTTCTCATTCAAGTAATTATTATTTGAGTATTTGATTGTGTAAACTACGATATAATCGATTGGTCTAAGACCAGTGTTTTCATTACAATAGTGTAGCTTGGTCCTATACATTTGAATCAAAACTGTGATTTCTGGGACTTTTTGAATTATGGAGTATACGTTAACCGCATTCCTAATGCATGTATTGTATACATTAGTGAAAGTTAGTGTGTGTGTGTGTGTTTGTGTGTATGTGTATATTGCACTGTAGTCTATAACGTGCAGGGTGTATGCGATGTAGATCTCGAGGAAAGATTTGTTGACGACAGTAAGTCGGCTGCGGCGCCGTGGTGTCGAGCCCACGAATATTTTTGATTACGATCATGTGATACAGGTATACCTACCTACTATAAGTATATGATAATATAGGCGTCTTGAATCTTGATTGAACACACAGCGCGGCGCATAGAGAAACGGGCGAAGGGACACGTAAAATCGTGATGTAAAGCCATCTTCGAACCTATACATGTTTACGAAACACACCGTGACGGACTTGTCCCCTACAGCACGTCCTTTCGTGTGTATTCGGGTGGGCCAGCCAACTATTTCTAACACAATGATTCTTTTTTTCTTTTCTTTTTTTGTCAACTCTTTTTCGGGCAGAGTGTGTACCTGCTTGCGGCGATGGATGGTTTATATTATAGCACATGTAGGTTACAATCACGAGCCCGTAACATCGCTGGGGACTACCTGTTCGTATTGAACATACGATTCCGTGAATTATTATAACCATGTGCAGGTGTAGCCAATGAACCAATGTTTCGGTTTTTTGATGTACTTTATTTCACATTACACGCCGCACTACTCGCTTTTTCGTTGAATCTTATGATAACTGTAAATATAACCACGTGAATTACAAAGTATTGTTTAACTTTACCTATAATTGATTATCATTAGAATATAATATATCAAATTATATATATATATACATGTTTAAAAATATAAAAATTCATTTTTAAATGTATCTAATTCAAAATAATTGTTGGTCAATATTGACGAATAACTCGGAAAACGTAAACACTTTGTTCCTTTGCCCTTTTTTGGGTATGGCTCTTAAATTTAACTTATAAACATTATTGATTTCTGTTGATAAATTATTGTTTTAAATAATCGAATTGAAAAATAATATTTTATTCCACTAGAGCAGCGTGCAGCTACCCATTGTTCCAGGATAAACTCAAGTGTGTACGATTACATTCCAATACTTAATTAAATCTGTATAGAATGTAGATATTTATTAGAATACTTATTGCATAGTATTATATTACATATAATAGGTGCATAAAAATCAATTTGGGAGTTAAACAATTAACATAAAAAGTATTCCCATTATTTTTGGTTATTTATTAATATATTATATTTGTATTTACCTAATGTATTGTGCACGCACTTTATTCTTAATTAAAAGTTATTATGTGATTAGTTATAATATTTCAATAACCGGTAACGTGATTATTATGTGGAATCATGGAACCAGATAAAAAACGAACACAATCATTTTATTTGTAACCATGAGAAGCCACAAAGCCATGTAAGAACAAAAGTAATTTTTGTTTGTAATTTTCGATGTTCATTAAGATTGGACGTTATAAACAAGTTCAAACATTTAAATATTTTCATTGTAGATCTCTCGATACGAACAAAAATATGTGATCTCGTTAAATTGGTTCCAGCGAAAGCGTTTCAGGTGCTGCGAATATATTTTGTTTTACCGCTTGCACACAAGATAGATGATTGTAGTTATACGTACGGCGTTCGAACACAACGATATGGCAGCGCGATTCGATTTGTCTAATGACTATATGGACTCTAGTTGATCCATTAAATAGATGGACTCGATGGACTATAATAATTAATAATTATTGTAAACACCGTCACTCCGCGGATCCGACGCGTGTCAGTCGAACAAAACAAATTGTACGCCGTAAACGCCCGCCGTACCATCCGTATCCGCACGATGGTTGTACAACTCCGGGCGGCGGGGCGTTGTTTTTATTTATTTATAAATGTTGTGAAACTATTTTTGCAACGGCGACTTTTCGAAAGTTGTGTACGTGATTTAAATATTTAATCTGCTTGCGCGCACGCGCGCTCGCTCGTTGTACGATTAAATTAAACTATATATACAACTGTTCGTCGTCGGTGTTGGAACGAAAACGCATATATATATGACTGTACATAATATATGTATAACAATATCTTTACTCGCTGCCATGCATAAAATTACTGGAAATAATTAAAATTACTTTTGTCGAGTTTTGCATAACGATAAAACGTTGTGCTGCGAATAACGCGCGTGCGCGCGATAGTACTATTTAAATTATTATTTTACAATTCACCATGTTAATTATAATAATAATATATTGAATATTCACACGTTGATGTATGTAATTCGTATATAGGTATACTTGTGCGCATATGAATCCGCGGGGCTTACAGTAGCACTGCGTTGAAAGAAAAAAAAAAACGTGTCACTTTTCGTTTTATGATGTGGGCGGGCGAATTGGAAGTCTGATGAGGCACAATACGCGTGGTAGTCAATGGATAAATGTTATTCGTAATCCACGAACGGTCGCATGGGGAGTGCTGTACCAGGACTGGATTTAGAATAGATGCCACCATAGGCCCCGATAAAATTTACCAAATCGCGTTTATTCTTTATTCCTTAAATTATATTATATGTTAATAGACCAGTGCAACAGTGCGACAACGATGCACGCATGTATAAATTGTACATATTCTACTCGCGGTAACCGGCATTTGACGAATAAATACGGACAACAATGTTACACGTCCGAAAAAATTTTTATTCGTGATCTACAAAAGTGTAAAATAAACAAGACGTTAATTTTTTGTTCGGTTCAAATTTGCCTCCCTGGGCCTTTTTGACGAAAATCTGCCGTCGTGGAAAACGCAATGCAATATTACAGGTATAGATAATAATAGATATGTACTATTATGCGCTGCCACTACCATGCATATTATAATATGTACCTTTATTTGTTAGTTGCTACGACAAACAAATGCGTACGTGTTGATTACGTTCTACTTTCCGTCCACTCCGGTCGTCGATTGATTCCGCGCGGACGCTATCGCATATTTAAATCGGTCAAGTGCAATATAATATTATACGTAGGTCCGGTTTACCGAAATGGATGGCCATAGGGTGCCTGCAGGTGAAAACTTAGGGATGGGATAACCATAATGTTTATTAATAATTATCAAACATTTTTATAATTTATCAATGTATTATGTTATGCGCTATCATTTATAAAACACAAAAACACTCTTTATTTGACGTTTGACTATTAAAATAATAAATAATAAATCATACTATCATAACCACAGTTTACCGATTATAGATAACCCCAAATCCTCAAAAACACATTTATATAAACCACGATTTTATATAATTATACTATAATATTGGTACGACCATAAAATAAATATAATATCTTCAAATTAACGATTGTAGTGGTTGGCTCCAACTTTATAACCATCTTCAGGACCCACTTGGTCAATATTGGAGCTTGGAGCTATGTGTTTTGCGAGGAATATTTAGTGTTTATGTTCAACTTTGGGCATCAAAAACAGTATCCGATTTATGTAGCCTATCATAATAAATTTGTATCGTTAGATGAACACTAATGAAGATTAAGATGACAAGTGTTTCTGCAGTAAACATTTTTTTTTTTAGATTCTAAACGGAGTGATGGAATCTATTGATTTTACAATGATATGTGTGTTTTTTTTTTTTTGTGTCTGACGACAACTTTTTTTGCAGTAAAAATGCTTTGATTTGCTTATACAGCAACTTTTCTGAAAAGAAAGTGAATGTAGATGGTACTTGGGCGCGTCAAAAATTTCAATTTTTTTAATACTTTTTGCAAAAATCGAAAAAAACGTTAAAAAAAAATTACGAAAAAACGGGAAATTTTACGCAAAATCACGTTTTTACAAACTACATTTTTTTAAAATGCTCTTACTCAAAAACGAAAAACCGCAACAACTTGAAATTTTCACCAAATCTTTATATTGATGTTCTCAATACATGGTTAAGTTTTCAAAGTATTTTGACATATTTTGACTTATTTATAGACAATTTTAATTATCTATTTTTATAAGTTTGTTTTTTAAACACCTATAAAATTTAATTGGCTGGCCAAAAACTCTCGAAAATTTAATACAAGGTTTATAATAAGCTTAACTTATCTTCAATAGAAAACAACGGTGATCGTTTCACTCAAATTTTTTTTATAAGCCCATAAAGTTCATATTTGTATAAATTATGTTAAAATCGCGATAATTTGCAAGTTATTTTGTGGTTGAAAATTCATAAAATTTTTTCTGTTTATACTTAAGATTCAAAATTTTAACACTAGGTTGTTTATAAGCTTACCTTCAAAAATATATAAAAAAATTTTTACCAGACTTAAAAGAAAAAAATTTATGACTGTTTTAAATTTAAATTTTTTGGAAATTGCATTATAATTTAATTTAAATATGAAATACTATATTATTAAATAAACATTTTAAACAAACATATTAACTCCGTTCAGAATCGTTATTCGTATACAATGATATCTATCATTGTATTCAAATTTATCAAATCTATTGTAATAATGACCTATCCTATAAACGAGGTACACTCCACCCCCAACTGTACAGCAAAGCGAGGTCCACCCGTTTTTTTTTTTGTAATTAAGCAACAAATATGAAAAAAATCGAAATATTCTTCATAAGTATAAAGTAATTTTTTCTTCTAAATAAAATAATTGTATGTATCAACACTGTTTTTAAAACTATTTTTGAAAAATTCTAAGAATGAAATTTTTTAATTTGATGATAAACACAGACCGAATAAAATGTACCTATACACTTTTCACTTTTACGGTTTAAGGATAAACTATAAATTGCCAATAATTTGTTTTTCCCGACAGTTTGCGGTGCCTTTTAGTGTACGAGGCTATGTGACTAGCACGGCTCACACCGTCTTAAAGCTCGCACTGTTCATATCATAGGCAATACATTATTAAGCTGAATTCTATTACCACGAAATATTAAAATGCAAGTAATGCTGCAATGGCCATTTTTATCCGTGTCGTGTATTGATCATTTCCGCATAGTACAAAAAATATTAATTGCTCAACATTGTGATATTAATTAAAAAAAATAAACAAATTATTTAAAGCTTGGAGGAAGTTGTTTTCCCTGCCACTCTTTGTGGGTGCCCTTGCGGCTGGCCATTGGGACACGACGAGTGTGTATATATTTTTATAGATAAGATTCACGACAGATTTATCTATGACATTGTGCCAGTGAAAATACGTAATTATAATTTATTACAAATACACTGGCCAGTACATCGAACCAGACACATAATACATACCCACACACACAAACAAACACATGCTGAATTGAGAAATTTATAATTGTTATTGTTTTTCGTGTGTATACTAGTATTTTATTTTAAATTTTTATGATTATTGTTAATGCGTTACTGAAAATATCCTCAATGAACATGATATATAGAGATATGTAGATACTTACTATATTTTAAGCGTTTATAAATTATTGTTTCCCCAAACAAGTTGTATATGTCGTTCCAAATTCAAATATAGTACTGCTTAAATTAGTAATTAGATGCTTCAAGTTCAAAGTTTTTATGTACATGGTTCGTACATAATTTATTTAAAACCTTCGGGGTATCTTTTAATAACTGGTTTTCAGAAATACATCGTTTATAATGTACCTACATTACATTATTTTTGATGATCATTCACATTTCAATATTTTCATAGTGTAATCATTATAGTGTATGCTTCTACAGTAATATTACAAGAAATGGACGCAAAACCTCTACTTATTATTAAATTTAAACGATTCACGTATATATATATATATTTTACATATACGTCACATAGACGCACAGCTTCCTTTCGAGTGCACTATCGTGTATTGTTAAAGTATTATTTCGGCCGGACGTTTATCGCAAACGTTACACAATAATAATATAACAATATATCTTCCACGATTCGTTCGATCACTTTGCTAAAGAATGAGGAGTTAACGATTTACATCGTGTATCTATGCATCATATACGATGTTTTCTTGTAGTTGCAGATCCCTGGTCCTTTTTCATTAAACTTTTGTATAATATTGTTTCTTTGAATGATGAACGGTGAATAGAGAGAGAACATAATGGAATAATTTCATTTATACAGCTCATCTGCAGTGTGTACCAATAGCATTCAACATTTTCGTCGTTAACTACACAATTTAAGTGTCCACTACAGTGCAAAACCACATCTAACAGTCAACAGGTATAAGCGCACAACGTTCAGTTACTGAATACACATAATTTGTTGGTGTTGTTTCATCTAATTAAACGTGTAAAAGCGCTAAAATGTCTATCTTTTGATACGTTTATGTGAATACAAATTTTTCAACAAGCACAAATCCTGTTATATTTGACGGGTATTATATCATCGATATTGCCGTTGAAAAATCGTACAATCCAATATGGTAGGTTTTTTTGTAAACAATAATAGTAACAATAAATAGTATTATACGGTATCATTTACCTATGGATAGGAATTAGATTAAATAAATAAACTGTTGAGTATTTTACCTCGAAAACTTTTCATACCTCCTCAATAAATCCAAGTGCTCTAGGATGTAAAGTTCAATTTAAAACGTTGATATTTAACCGAAAAAAGAAAACTTTATATAAATCTCTGTATTATAATATTATGTTTTGCGTATACTTTTTTGTATTAGTATTTAGTATTTATTTTTGCAAGACAATTCAAAGAAAATGTTTATGTATTAGGTTTGGTTTTGTGTTACACATTTCTTTTTAGTAGAACTTGCGTTTGAAATTAATTATATACTATTTTATTATTAAGATTATTATTCTTATTATTCTTATATTACTATCTTTGATTAGTTACGACCAAATGATGGAATAAATTAATCCAGGACTAAAAAAAGGAATTTTCTTTTACTATAGCACTCGACTACTGCGGATGTATGATTATTGTATGACTTCTGCCATGTGGACAAGTGTCTTAATAACGTTTATAATACTAATAATTATAGTTTATTAGCTATAATATTATATTTTTATTTTCGTTCTTAAATAATATTTAAATATCATCAATCACTGCAGATTACAATAACAATCAATGTTTGTACTGTATATTATGGAAAAATAAAAAATTACACGGTTGTCGCACTGTTTATGTCTACTACAGGAATTATGTTATGTTAAAGTTACTGATTTATTGTTTTTAAATTGTATTTTAGTAAATGTGTGTAAGTACGTAAATAATGTTCAGAATAAATATCAACACTGAAAATATAATAAATCGTGTTGTGACTTGCAATATCAAACACGTTTATAATGCATGTGTACACCGTGTTACATATGGATGTACTGCAATTGCATTATTATTACGATGGCACTCTATTATAGTTATATCGTGAAATAATAAATGATAATACCTCAAGCGAAGAATGATTGAAACCAGGGAAGATGTTAGATGATGCAAAATTGTAAACATCAGTAATAAGTAGTATTAATAAAACCAATGAGTTTTCATCATGACAACCGTGATGGATTTTCGACGTTAATCGCTGTGACACAATTTCCTAGAAACAGCTCCGGATAAAAATATTATCGTAGGGACTCCAGTAAAGATACATTATTACACATCGATAAGCAAAGATTAATGTTCTTTGCCCAATGCCCATGGCCCATAACCAATTAAAATTTTATCAAAGATCAATATGTACTCTTTATTATTATAGAGGTTATTTACAATAACTGAAATATTAGTTAATTCTGTACATTAAATTTATATATACCTCAAAAACTTCAGGATAGGCGCACGATATGATAGTTTAAAACTCAGTTACCGTGCTACGTCATAAAGGGTAACTTTCTCGTCCCTATATTTAAAAAATAAAATATTTCCTCGTCAAATATTAAAGGTCTAAGGACTATGAGTATGAATTATGGGGGAAAAAAGGGGAATAAATTATTATTATTTATTTTTATAAATTTGTTACAGGTATTAGTTTTTAATGGTAACTGGACGTCCACGTAAGGATATTTTAGTAGAGTATTTTAGAGAACGTATTTATAACTATAACGAATAACGATTTGTCATTTAATTACGTTCAGCATTTTGGGGCTGTCATGAAGTTACTAAAGTATACACACATAGGATATTGTGTAAAAAGGGCGATCAACGAGAAGCTATTTGTGCATTTTATTTCGCGTTGTTACACCGTAACAGAATATAATAAAAAGTCTATAAAAACTAAGAGCAAAGTAGGAAAATAATAATGTTCTTATTTATTTATACTAAAATACAAAAATGCATTGTACCTCTCAATTGCTAATGTAATAGATTATGTATATGCTAAGTACGAGTAATATAGATATAGCAATCTATTTAATAAACACTAAAAAGTATTAAAAAAGCTCTTTCAAAAAAATATATATTAAAATAATTGTGACCATATGATACAAAAAATCAATTAATTAAATTAATTCCGAATCTTTTGAATCTTTTTTTTCGGTTTAAAATTTTTTTTTAAAATATAATTTAAAATTCAGATGTAAGTATTTATTATTATTTGTTGTAGTGTCTAGAAGAATTAATATAATCATTATTATTATTAGAAGTTTAGAATAAATAATATATTATGTGGATAGTTATTGATTAATTATTTTAGTTAAGCTCTCTACTCCCACCACAATCTGTGTAGGTTCCTACTTGTAATGTAAATTTACCTACATATGTTTTATAATAATATAATTTTATAAAGTTTAAATGCAATAAAATAAATGAAATAAGATTTTTTTTACCTCGCAAATTAATATTTATCGTACACATTTTACCATACTTTTTACCATTTCTTTGATAAAATCGTAAAATATGTATCAAAATATAATCTATTTGTAAAAATGCCATAAAAATAAAAGATGTAAAATAAATTCTTTGATGTTATGATGTCTACAGCGAATTTCATGCTTGAAAAGTATAATGCTAAGGACTTGAAAGAAAACTCTAACAAAATGGTACTTATACAACATTTAAATTCACACCCACTCCTTACCTATATAGTAAACATTGAACAGAAAATACCGAAATTACCGGTCGCTTAAAAATACTTCAGTGCGATATGCAGTTTCCTTTTGTTCATCGGCCAGCGTTTGATGAATAAAAAAATTAGATTTAATATTTTTTCTAAAATCGGTTACACCGAAGTTATTGCTATAAATATTAAATATAATTTTATTTGTGTGTATAGAAACATCTTCCAGTGAAAAATGCATTTTTAAAAATGTAGATATAGGTACCTACTTATTACTACCCTGAATTGACTTTTTATCTTCATCAAAGTCTGAGTGTAAATATTTACATTGCATAAATAATCCCTTGATTCGAATTTCAATTTTATTTTTGAATTATGTTTTATTAAATTTTATATTATAATAGTATTTTACTTGCATACAATGAAAAAATACAGCGAATACACACTTTTGTTCAGTATAAATATCCAATTTATATACATATACATATACATGAAAATATTAAAAAAAGTGAAAAACGTCAAAGAAACTCTTCATCTCAAATTAATAAACTGCATAAACTTTTGACGTTTGTAGGTAACAGAACGTATTGGTTAGAGGTTAAAGCGGTCTTGTAATAACGGTGATAACCTTAGAGTTGCGGTTTACTATAATATCATTGTGGATTAATTTTCAGTCAAATATGTTTTGAAATTTGGACTTTATAATATCTTATAGGTTCGTTTTGTATATTTTTGATCACTATAATGGTTAATGATTTACGATTACATTTTTTACAGATATTCATAGAATATATGAGATTATTCAAGGTATTTTTGGAATTTTCAATAACTATAATATGCATGTTTCATAACGAAAAATAACAGTATTATCTACTATAAAAACTCACAAAAGTCGCGTCCACCCCTAACAAATTATTCTTCATAATTTAGTTGTTTGGTATATATTTGCCATCAGTTGTGACCATACATTTGTTATCATGCGTAATCATAATATAACATCGAAAAAAAAAGAAAATTAAAACAAAAGAAGGTGGTGGTAAAGACAACTTTTTTAGGGAAAAAAGACTTACAGTTGGAAACTTCATTTAAGATTTACATGACGGTCATTTATCTGGTAATTTTATAAAAATATCAATTGTTGATTTTGAATTTTGAATTAATTTAACTAACTTAAAAAGTCGTTTTAATTAAATGAATTATAAAATTTATTTTGACCACTCGCTTCATTCATTTTAACAAATTAAGAGACTTGGTGTATTATTTAACATTGTTTATAAAATTCAAAAATGAATCATTCCCGCGCGATGACTGATTTTTGTATTAATTTAATATTATTTCAATGAAAATCACATAAGGTAAAAAAAATGTTTATTTTTAAACGCGATATTATTGCATTATTTTCATATAGGCTGGAATGCCACACAATGTATGTTAAATAAAGTGTCTCGTACTGATATTTCTTGATCCTAATAATATCCTATACAAATATATTATTTTATACTTAATATATTTTTAGTAAATGTTTACATTTAAAACTAATCTAATTACTATTGAATAAATTTGTAATTATTTAAATACAGAATGATGCATTGGTACACAAGTACAAATATACATATAAAATATTTGCTTAGTTTATGTATAAGCAATACCTATCTAATAAGTTTTATTCATATCGATTGAATAACAATTTTTTGATTTCGTATCATTCAGTATAATTTTCTTTTTTAAAATTTCTAAGTATATATTAATCATATTGGTGATAAAAATAAACCAATTTTTGAATCTTATGGTATCAAAATGAAAATTCATTCATATGTAGGTACCACAACTCATGAATGCCACAAATGACGATTTCGAATGCTATCCAAAACTTGGTCGCGTACATTTCATCATATTTTAGCCGTTTATAATGGTTGAAAAAGTTGATTTTTTAATTACTATAATATACTTACCATGGAATTGGGCAGACGAATTATTTCAAACGAAATTTATGAACTGAAACAATTCTTAGGTAAGTAATATGGCATAATAATAATAATAGTTCATTCAGTATACGTATGACTAAACTATGAATTTGCGGCAAAAGTTATGGCCTTGAAAACTGTAAACCGTCATGAAATGCTTTTAATGTAAAACGTTCACTGTGTGCTCGCGTTTAATCAAATATTGTTCGTCTATATACAAGCAGTTTCGTATAAAGTTTAATTGCATGTACATGCGATAGTACAAAAGTTCGTGTGCCGAAAGTATTGACAGCTGCCTGTGGTTTGTTTTCCCGCGATTCATTGCCGGTCCAATCGTTTAGAATAAAATTGAAATTTATTTTGTTCATATACGACTTGGAAAACCAGCACTAATAGAAAATATCTACAACAGACGGTATACGCGTATGATTATTGTTGGCAAAATAATATGGTCCAATGAATTATCATAACAATAATAATATTATAATAATTAACTCACAAGTCAATTTAATAGGTACTTGGGGATATTGTCAGTACATAATACTTAATATACATAATATACATAATAATTGTACACACACACACAAATGTGTATATAGACGTTCATACTTGAAAGTTTTAATTGATAATCGTCTCAGTCAACAGCTTATACTTGCAAAGGGATCAAAACTTCCCCATTGTCCAAGTTATATAGTATATACAGATAATATTAATTATCTGTCAAAATAATCCTTAATTTCCACAATACCGTGTATAAGAAGTAATGCTGTTGATTTTCATATCATTCTACCATGAATAAATAAAAAATTCAACAGTATTAAGACGTAAACAAAATTAATAACGTGCACGGTTGGAATGCGTCTGAAAAATCAAATACCTACACGCATAGCGTTTTTAAATACACATCAAGTAGCTTTGTCTGAGATAAATTTCATTATAATTACTATTGGTAGCGGTGACAAAAACTAACTTCATCAAGTATCATTTTCCCATTCTACAACAAAATAGAATAAAATAATCCATGTAATCAAATAAAGGTTTTGGACAGATTATTTAATTGGGAAAGGCGTTAATGTATCAAGATAGAAAGTAATTAATTGAAATAGTAAAACTAGAATACTCAATGAAAAATATGTCAATCTCCAATATACAAGCATGTAATAAATATTATAACATAGAAAACGCGTGTATCAGAAAATTCAAACGAATTTCTTAAACAAATATGGTCTTATCGTATCGAAGTTGTGTTGACGGCCGAAAAATTATTTTATACAAGTGTAAATCATAATTATTTGCATTGGTAATATTTCCATGTGATAAAGTTTTTTGTTAAAAACGACCAGTGTTCTCCAAAAATGACAATAACGAGGGAATAATAATTATTTTTTTCACCCGAGTTATTTTCGTGATTATAACTCTTTGTTAATTGTATAACTGATTGGAGTCACAATACTGATGAAACAAAATGAATCCAATAAAAAAGATATCCAATGCGAGTACAAGATGTACTGAAAATAAGTAGAATATTATCATTATATATTTGCTTTACTTTGAGTACTGTTATTCAAAACTAAAAACATTACGTTTTATTCAGACATTGGTCTGTAAAAAACTCTGGAAACTTTCGATATTGACATTAACTGAATAACTTATACCAACCATAATAACAATATAAATATAATATCTATTTTGGTGTTAAATGTATATTTACAATGTCTTATTTTAAACATGAATAATGCGGTATACAATATTCTATTGGGTAAACGACATTGTTTCATGTATCTAGGCTTATGGATCTAAACGTAATACATTTTAATATACTGGTTGATAATAATATTATAATACAACGTCAATAAAGCAATGTGATCGGTGAACAATGAACGTATCGAGCTCGTCAGTTAGACAGTTGTAAAAGAAATACCATTTTAGATTAAAATAGTTTTTTATTTTTTTTTATTATTTGCTTTCGTCTTTCCTTAGCCTGGTCTACGATGATGATGGAGTTATATTGTTATGTTGTAAAGAAAATTAGAAAGCAAGTATTAATAATTGAATTGGTGATAACGAGAAAGACGACGACTGTGGTAGAACGGGAATTGATTAACATCGGGATAATATTAACCTTGAGAAGAGTGTAGAAAATAGTAGAAAGACAAGAAAACGAGGAAGAAAAGTAGCGGTAGATTAAGTACAACGTATTATATTTTACAGTGGTAGCAGTTGACCTCGTGATGGTGAAGTGTGCGGAGAGAAGAGATTGGGAGGGAAATTCCGATGAACATTGAAAATCAACTAATACATTAGGATAATATAAGCGTCAGGTGGTGTGAAAAGATTAATAAAATGTAATAATATAAAAATACGCCACTAAATTTAATGTTAAATTATAAATAAATTACAACTCATGTTGACTGTCATTAGCATAACGTAATTTTAACTACAGGTTTTTTGGTTATCGAGTTGCCTCACGTTTATCAAATCAAACTGAAATACGTTTTAATTACAATAGGTTTTCGCTTTACTTCAACGTCAAAAATATTAACCCCCCTTGTAATAATATTGCCTCGATACGTACCACATATTTTATGAATGGGTCAGATAATAGACACCACGCATGTTTTTCATTGTTCGGCTGCAATGGTGGACGGTAAAAAATCTATCACCTCGCATTTCAACCAGGTCAACAAATATAATATTACTTACCTCTATCACTAAAATATTTTTTATTTTAAAATTTGACATAAAAATATTCTTAAACAATCGTTTATTTATTTCACCAAAATATAAAAAAAGCGATGAAAATTGTCTAACTGTGTAGCTATATATACTTAAGAAATAATTTAAAAACGTTTAAAATCAGTCCAACACGTTATACAGAGATTTGGTATTAATTATATTTTATATTTTACTAACCAAATGAAAGAAATAGATACTTGACATTGAAAATTATTTTTCTTATCATTAAGTATTTTCAGCATCCCAGTATGTATACCAAAAATTCGTTGTATCAATTCTGCTCATAGTAGATTTTTCCCGAAAACGTACGGTCAGTTCAATACATAATATTTTCAATAAGTATTTAAGATACTACTCAAATATTTAAACTAGCTATAAAGTATTTAAATACCATTCAAATACCTCAAAGTGTTAAGTATTTCAAATACGACTGAAATACTTTAAAAAAGAATTTAGAATACTTTTAAAATATTTTAAAAAAGAATTTAGAATACTTTTAAAATACTTTAAAAAAGAATTTAAAATACTTTTAAAATACTTTTGGGCTTTGTTTGTTTTTATACATTTGTAATGAACGTAACATAGTGTATATTATTTATATTAAACCACTAATACATAGTCATAAAAAAATTAAATGTAACCCATAAGTTAATAACTAATCGAATGGGACATTACATTTGTTCTATCTTCTGCAAAATATATTTATATCAAGTAGATCTTTTTTACAGCTGATAATTGATATTATAAAAAATAATAGTAATATGAAAATAAACATCTACTTTTAGGGAAAACCCTTTGTTTGTTCCACATACCTTCGGCCATATTTATCTAAAACTATAATAAATTGAAGTGGACGATAAAAATAATTGTTCAAAGTATATAGCAAAATTATTCAATACGATCACAAGTATTTAAAAAAGTATTTGAATACTTCTATTAGTTCTATTTAAATACTTTACTACACTGCGTACGGTAACATACGATTTTGTTATCTGTATAAGACCTAGTTATTTTCTCGTTTCTTAGTAAATTTTTACTTGATAAAAGTTGAAGAATCATAACTATGGTTCCAAAACGGATCGCGAACGTAGTTGTGGACAATAATATTACAATGGTAATAGAATCGCTTCAGACATTGATGATATCAATCAAAAACCCGTTTAATTGCAACGTTTCGTGAACGACGTAATATGGTTATTATTTGTGGTGTCACCAGCCGTACAATATTACTAGGTAAATTCAATTCTAATCGATTTCTTCAATTTATTTTTTTATTTTTTTTTTTTTTTTCGGTGGACTTTATCAACTTATTATTCGTTCCGAGTGGTGCATATTATATAGTACAACGTCAAGCCTCACTATTGTATTAGAGTGAGATCACAAAAAGCTTAAGCGACCTACCCAATAAACGACGAGTCAATCATAACTTTATTCGTGCGTAGTTCCAGGAATTCTGGTAGGAAAAATGAAGGATGGGAAAGAAAAACAACGGAACGGCTGGGAGTAAATATCAATCAAGTCAAACAAAATGCCGCACCGTCGTATTAAAATGTTGAGAAAACAATGACAGATGAAAAGAAAAATAAATATTAGTACTTTGCTTCTGAATCATAATTATAACGTCGATTTTAACGTGATCATTAGCCGTTAAAGCTTCTTTGTAAAATATTCTGTTTATGATTTATTCGCATCATTGGTAAAAAGCCGATTTTATACCGCATTTCTTACGTGTCGTTCGCAGCGCTTTCAAATCCATCTCACTACTACAAAGATCTGGCGTAATGAGTGACACACACCATACCTTAGAACATTAATATATGTTATCTTGATATTTAAACTCATTATATCGTATTAATGAATATTTTTATTATATTTAATTATATCGTTAATTAACACTGATTAATATAAAAACTTTCCGATGAGTACCTATATAATATTATATGCACGTCTACACCCCTAATTATAAAACATGGCGTACATAGCAAGAGTAAAATTTTAAATTTTTTTCACACAGTTAGTTTAATAACTAATTTATAAAACTACAAACACATAAACAAATTATAACGGTTGAATTTGAATAGAAGAAAACTTAAGAGTTACGGATAATGTTATAATGACTTTTAACGGTTTAAAGGTATTCTGATTAATTAAATACGACTGTTATTTGCATTGTAATTATAATAAAAATGCTACCCTTAAAGAATATTATTTTATTATTCCTTATAAGTTATAAATATAAAATTGTCTTTACAAAAGAGTCTTTACAAAGCAAATAGAGTTCCAAGTTTTTTTAAAAAAAATATGTCACTCTGGATTAAACTTTGACGGATTACGGGTGAACGAAAACGAATTTCAATTGAATTATGGAAAATGGAAGATGGCGCGACTGGGTGAGTTTTAGGGTATAATAATATTTACTGCAATCGAATAAAAATCAAAGTAAATTGATTTAGTGGCTGCAATTCCATGTAATATATATTTTATATACAGTGTGTATAAAATACGTAAGTATTTAATAATATTATACAAGCAGTACGTATAACTGAAATCCAATCGAATTTTTTATACGGAATAATACAATTAATTTGAATTAAGAATAGTTATTTTGTTAATTCAAAAATTGCAACTTGCAACGTATATATGTATATATATATATATATATATTATATACATTACGGACAAAATGAATACGAAACTGTTGATAACAACGATAGGTATTGGTTTTATATTATATTTACACAGAACAAATGGCTTAAAACAAACGAAATGTCGCAGTATTTTTGCAAAAACAAAATAAACGAGAAATAAATACAACACATTCATTTTTGTAGATTCAAGTAAAATTTATCGCAAGATATTTTATACTAATATTACTTTGTGCCTATAAGAATTAGATGAGTTTATTGATTTTAGATCGTTTACGCGAAACGCTGCATCAGTTTTTGTGTGAAAACTATTATACGGTACAATAAAAGTAATTTTTTATATAAGAAATATATTTTTTCTGATTTTAATACATCGTTGTCAACTCTCAGATTTCAAATTGAACATCATATGATGAGCGCACGCCAATGCGATGATATTATATAATATGAATTGTGCATCTTGTGTATAATTGAACATATCGTACTTGGTACGTTTGAATAGTTCCGTTGTATTGGTATAGTACTTACTTTGTTCCAGAGTGCTTTAGATTTTTGATTTTAATATTAAAATTTTTAATTGAAGTTAAAATTGATCGTAATCTGCATGTAATACTCTGCTGGTGCCGAATTGATTTTATTTTAATTTGAACAATTAAACACAAAAGTTACTCTAAAAATAAATAACTATAAATTATAATATACTATACTCGTTGTTCTCAATGTAATCCTAAGAAATAAACGAAAATAAACGAATTGGAAGTAACATTTTTTGTATTTAATTGACAACTGCGTGATACCTGCTTGCAGACATTTAAAATAGTAAACATTTAATAGTATTATTTCTATTAAATAATACATGATAATATTTTTATTTATTCGAATAGCAATATATATTGTGTTTTATGAATTCTTTATCACGTAAACATTACATTTTACGTCAGTGAGAGGTGGGTCTCTATATGAACAGTAACATTGTGGACGCTCTTTCTTAGTGTATGAGATTCTCATATCTGATTCAGATATGAATTATATATAAATTAAATCTCGTTTCCTTTTTCGTACAAAAATTAACGGAGACCACACCATGTTAATTTTTTTTATTTTCTTTTTTGTGTCTGAGGACACCTTTTTTGGTAGTAGAAATGCTACGATTTTCTCAAACAGCAACTTTTCTGAAAAGTAAGTGAATTTAGATGGCATTTGGGTAATTAAAAAATGCAACTTTCTCAATACTTTATAAAAAACTGAAAAAAAACGATAAAAAAAATTACAAAAAAAAAAAACGGGAAATTTTACACAAAATCACGTTTTTACAAAATACATTTTTTAAAATGCTCTAACTCAAAAACGAAAAATTGCAAACACTTGAAATTTTGATCAAATCTTTATATTGGCTTTTTTTATATATGGTTAAGTTTTCAAAGTATTTTGACTTTTTTTAACTTATTTATAGACAATTTAAATTTTCGATTTTTGTAAGTTGTTTTTTTGAAATATCTATAAAATTTATTTGGTTGTCCGAAAACTCTTTAAAATTTAATACAAGATAAATTATATATTATATTTATCGTAATTTAAAAATATCGGAGATCATTTCACTTAAATTTTTTTTATAAGCCCATAAATTTCAAATTTGTATAAAATATGTTAAAATCACGATGATTTGCAAGTTATTTTGTAGTTGAAAATTCATAAAAATTTTTCTGTTTATACTTAAGGTTCAAAATTTTAACGCTAGGTTGTCCATAAGCTAATCTTCAAAAATATATAAAAAAAATTCTACTGTACTTAAAGGAAACAATTTTATGACTGTTTGAAATTTAAATTTTTACGAAATTGCATACTATTGCATTATATTTCAATTTAAATATAACAATATATTATATGATATACCTTTTATAGGCTCAAATATCATCTCCGATCAGAATCGTGTTTCGTATACAATGATACCTATCATTGCATTCAAATTTAACAAATCCATTGTAATGACCTAACGTATGAATGAGGTGCACTCAACTGTACAGCAGAGCGAGGCTCCTCCGTTTTTTTTTATTATTATTTACCGCAGAAAATGTATTTTAACGATAACGTTATAAATATCATAATAATTATGTCAAAATCTAATAGCATTGTTAACATATTTTATCATTTGTTAAAATAATCGTTTGACATAAATCTTCTTTTGTTCCGCTGATATTATTATTCATCGACAGTGTACTCGAACGGAATACTGATACTTTTTTTGTTCCGTTAGGAAAGCATTATCAAAACTTTTGAAATTGTACGATCATAAAGATGAATAAAAAACAAATAAATTAAACTTATCCGTAGTATTATGTATTCAAAAAAAGCTAAATTTATGAAATATTATAATAGAAGATTATAGTATATTGTTATTTTACTACAAATTACAACGAAAATACCAAGAGGAGTAGTTGATATATAACAAAGAACATGTTAATATATATGGATTTAATGACGTAGGAATTATATATCATGAATAAATAATTTCTCGTGGCTCGTATCGTATGTTAATAGAAGACATAGCTTAAAAGAAAGATACACAATTTTTGCTTATATATATATACCTTACATATTAATCTTATAAAAATCGTTTTGGGATCTAAAGAACGAGTTCGGTCAAAACGTTCCAGAAACATCCAGATCAAAGTTAGATAAGTCATCGATATGAACATTGGATATCTATACAATACACTCGTTTTGTCTTTCTAGTCATGTCATTGGTATTAGTCGATTTAAAATTAGACAGTGTTGCATATTATGATTGATTCGGGTGCGATTTCGTAAAATTTTTTTTTTTAAATCTTAACGTTCCTTACAAAATTTAGTTTTGTTTGGGTTTAGTAAGTATTCAATATGATAAGATTTCTACTACAATTATAAGACCATAAAATTTAAAATAATATGACTCTAAAAATAATTTAAAAAAAAATGAACAAGGAATACGGCGTAATAATCGTTACTGAAATCAAGACGTTTGCTCAAACTAGAATATAATTTTTCGTGTAAAATTTTACTCAAATATATACATGATATAAACAACACAATATTAAAATAATAATAGAAGCAACTTTAATTTGTAAAATAAGAATAAACAATATTCAAAATATTGTATGTTTAAATATTACAACTTAAATGGTAAACAAAAATATTGTGCTAACATATAATCTAAATAAATTATAAGAAATAGGTAAAAACATAAAGTCCATTTTGGAATTATGTAAGTACATGTAGAATAATGCAAAATATGTTTCGGAGGAACCCACAAACCCAAGAGTTGCAAAACTTATCTCAACAACGTCACTTTTGGATCGGTGGTTTATCTAGAAAATTGTTGAACAATTCCAAAAATAAAACCTTTTTACTGCAAACCATCCGAGTCGAATTTCCAACCTATCAATGAAACTATGTGAAACTTTTAAAGCGCTTCCTCGATATATATAAAAAAAAAATTGATGCTTAAGAGCACACTATAAACGGAAAACACTCGTGGTAAAACCAAAAGATTCTCGAGTCTCTCATAACCGTTATGAGTATAAGAAAATGTGTAAAATTTTATAAACAATATTATGTTACTAAATCTGTGTTGACACATAAAAATATCCACTTATTTTAAATTAAACTGATGAAAATATTTCGAAATCTTGTATAACATGTATGATTACATAGGTCAGTTAAGTTGGTATACTCGGACACGAACAAATGGCCGTTGCCGTTTCGACGTGATTCCACTTCACCGTTAAAAGAAATCCACGTATAAAAAAAATCATAAACTCGTAAATATTTTATAATAATAATAATAATAATAAATTTTAAAAATATATTTTAATCACTATAAGTATTTACATAACATTCGTCAATATTTAATAATAATAATACTTAATTTGAACATGACACATATTATTTTATACATTTGATTATATAGGGGAAAATCATCATTATCGGTATTATTATTAGCATTGTTACTCTATAAATTATAATAAATAAATAAAAAAATGAATAACTAAATAAATAAATAAATAAATAAATAAATAAAGAAGAATATGAATAACACGTTAACATTTAATTATAATAATAAAATGATTATAAAAATAAATTTTTGGAAATTCCTCGCAAAAATGAAGTTAAACAAAGATTTTTATAATTATTCACAATTTTGATTAATCTTTTGTTGTTATCTAAATATTTTTTTTAATTTTTTTGGTGTAAAATATAAATAATAATGAGTTAAATGCTCAAAATATATCATTAAAATTATTATTAATAACTTATCGGGTATTTTTAATGGCGAAGTGGGCTCACGTCGAAATGGTTTTACGACGAAGTAGCGACGGACCGTGGTATACGCGAATATTAATAAACGTATATTATACATTTATATTCAAGTATGTTCGATCGAAACGCCAATATAACAACTCTTTTTAAGATAATAAGTCTTCGCACCGGACACCGTAGTTAATAGAAACTATTAAATAGCCAAAATGAACAAATAAAATATAACAATAAGATTAAACGGCAGTATTAATGCTGTGGATTGCACAGAGTCATAGACACTATTTAATAATTAATTTATTATAACAATCAATTACCCGATAATTATGTGATACGGTTCGATCAAACCACTTAACGAATTAATGTTGCAATAAATATGAAATCGTTTGTCGATACACTATTCACATGAATGACATGTACACAAATACGCAAAGGTTAGTTCGGAGCGACGGGAATAACACATAATATAGAGATTGAAGATGCCTCGAAACGCATTACGTATCATTGAAATAAATTGGCCGTGCGCGCCGTCAAGTGTTGTTATCTGGAGACGAATGTTGGGTTTAGACCTTTTTGGAACCGATGAGTTATGCGATATCAAGACACCAACGAAATGTTGATCACCGTGAAACATGTTGCAATGTAAGTACAATGTATATTTTATTTTATTATCGACGGGTTGAGCGACGAAAAAAACGAATCGGAAACGAGAAAAGCACAAAGGACTAGGAGCGCGAATCCGTTGAAAACATTTACAGTTTCGGTCACATATCGAAAGTGTAGGTACGTTCTCCGAAACCCTCTGGAAAACGATTTTGTCCGGCAATAACCATAGAAAATTCAATACTATGGTTTAGTTGTGGCATTGCGGTGGCGTTGCCGTACAAATAAGAAAACAAAAGAAAACCCCAAATTGTCGTGGTCATGTAAATACACAACGTGCATTTTTATACTTTTAAACTTTATATCAAATTTAATTTTTAATAGACATAAAATACAAACTAGATTTACAAATCTAGTTTCGTCAAATTTGATATCGTTTTAACCATGATGGTGTACATTACTATTATGATCGATAATATTTGTTTTTCTATTTCTTTGTTTCGATCTTAATCTAAAAATTATTAACTTTTATCATAGGTGAAATATGATAAAGCAAAATACCTCTGAGCTCCCATTGGTAATCATACAAATTATCTATTAGTAAAAATGTTATAAGCGTTATAGCAATAATTTTAAAGTTTCCCATCAAAAGAAAATAAAATGTTTGTTTTTCATATTCTATACAGCGGACTCTACACCCGATGCCTATATGCAGAACGATTACTAGTAAGTTATTCACAACTATATTTAACGACAGCTAAACGTTATTATCCGAAAAAAACCATACGAGGATGTATATGTTTATAAATTATAGTAGTAGAAATAAAAACAGTTTGCAAATTTTAAACCAACAGAAATACTAATATTCAATATATATTTTTATTTATCATTATGTTCACTAAATATTATCTTTACCTGTAGTTGTTAAGCTAAATATCGTTATGTAATATTATCTACTTTATGTTTCTGGGCTGCTTACATAACCATATTTAATGTGCTATGAACCACGAATTGTCGAGATTAATTGTCATAAAATTTTAATAAAAATAAAATAAATAAATAAATAAATATACCATATGCGTAGACTTCTGGCAACCGGCGATGTCACTTTGTTAGGCAACGTCGACAACGAGAAGCATAAGGTAAACAAGTTGTAAACTTGGCACTCTAATATATTTAATTTGTTATGAGAACTCTACTCGTATTTACATCGAATTTTGGGCATAGGGTAACTATTGGAATAATTGATATGATTACTGACGATCTAGCACGTACGTAAATGACCGCCACCGTGACTTATGTTATACGCGATTAGTGATTCGGCATTTTACCATGATTATTGGCTTTACGTATTATTAACAGTCCTAATTGTAATGCATCATTAAACATAATATTAAACGTACACGTCCTTTATATGGTCTTACCATTTGTGGGTTTAACGTTCAACTTTTGCTATCGACGTTTATCGTTATCGTTATGTATATTCATAGTTATGAATTATGGTTTATACTGTTTATACTTTATAGTTCTGATAATAATATTATAATAATGATAATTGCCATCCGCTATATCACATCCTATGCGATTTTGTTAATATATGTTTAATGATAAGACTACGGTTTTGATTATTTGATTGGTTTTTTTTTTTTTTAAGTTTTGGCAACTGAGCCATTTTTGGGTAGAATAAAACAATTAAGACATAGCAATCGTTAACAGGTTATTCTGTTTATACGTTTGACATGATTTTAGATTAGTCTCGAAAATATAAACAGTTTATTCAACGATGAATAAGTCTTTTTTTCAGTATTGTACTTGGACAGCCCATTATAATATTAACTCATAATAGTACATTAGCTCGTTTTAATATTTGACACTTTAAACGAGTACTGTTCAATAAATATTTAATACGCAAACGCAAGTGTGTGAGTTCTTATTTTTAACAGTTAACAATGATTCGTATAGATGTCAAGAATTGCATATTATGTAGATTATAAATAGATTATGACTTTATGAGTATGGTTACAAAACGTCATCATAATGTAATTATTTTATGTCGGTAAGATTCTAATGATAAAAATAACTAAATGTGTTCATGAGGTCTCGGTAGACGCTTCATAACAAATAATGAAATAAATATTTTTTAAATAATGTTTTCCGGCATGAATATTATAATTTATGATACTATATAATATTCTCATCAACTACTCGTTTGTATTATTAATATTCTTCTTGTAACGGATCAATTTATTGATTTCCTTATCAATTCTGGTAGTAAACTCAAGTATCTACGGAAACGGACGCGAGATCGTCGGTATTTGTTTTCGTGTTGTTACGTTTTTTTCTACTGTATTATTTTAAATTTATGTTCGACGGACTATATTTAAAACGTATTAGTGCTCGACATTATACAATTTTCGATAACTGTGTAACGCGTATGGTACAACGATGGAGGACGTAGACAAGATCTACAAGAATATCGAAGGTAAGTTGTGACTTTTGAGTATGAATCCACTGAACGGCTAAATTTATATTGATGGAATTATTATCAAATTGTACACATTTATATTGCATTGAATATAACCATGTGTGAAAATATATTCGATAGCACAGAATCGTTGTGAACAAAATGCTACTTTAGGTACTACATTTTATGAGTTTGGAATTTTTTATATGTTTTTTTTTAAAAAAAAAGACATTTTTAAGTAATATTGAACAGAAAAACGATACATAGTTGTCATTTGTTCATAGTGCAAATAAAGAGGATAACAAGCTACAACAGTGGATTTGATACACTAACACTGTAAATTGAATATTTAATAGTGTACTTTTAGACTTGTAGAAAGTCGATGAAAATATTTATTTATTTTTTTAAAATAATTAAAACACATTTTGAAGTCAAACAAACAAGATAAAAAATGCTTTATTAACTTGGATAAAAATAATGTGATAATATAAGTATACGAGTAATAAAAATAAGAGTCACGATCGTTTATTATCGATTTTTGAAAATAGAAAAAAATCATTTTTCAAACTTATATCATAATATTTAAATAAATTCTAAATTGAAGGGTAATATTATTTCAACAACCCATGTACGATTTTTGGTCAAAGTTAGTTTAATGAAATTGAAGTAATATCATACATTCGTCATATAAATCACGGTAGTAAATGTTAAATTATTTTAATATAAAATATTTACTTACCTACCTATATCTTAATCTTAACGTGAATTATTTGTCAGTATGGTTCGGGTAAATTATACAAGGTTGAAAACAGTTTGTACTTACATTGTTCATACGATCAACATACAATAGGCGAATAGGACGTGCAAAACATAGACGATTATGTAAATCAATTACTGGTGTAGTATAGATAACAATAAAAACCAAGTAGGTGTAATTCTAAGAGATTGAAAATCCTATAAAATCCATAAAGTCATACGATAAGTACACTGTTCAAAGACATTCTGGAAACTCGTTACGTGGGTGCATCGTTTCGCCTCGCTGTGGGGTACAACCTTACGCATGTTTATAGAATTGAAAAAAAAAAAAGTAAAATGCAAATCTCAAACCGCCTTTTATTGCAGCCGGGTGACGATTCTAAGAATGGGAATATTCGGGAACAGTTTTATATACTTGTGTGCATGTCAAGTAAAGTCCTTTATGCATTTATGTGAATCACATAGCAGCTGGACATTGTACGATTACTACTGTTGACAATAATTCCGTCGAAACGTTGGGTAGACCGTGGGCAAATTGGTCACAGTTTTGATAATTTTTTTTTATTTTTCATTACAATTCCATTTTTTTTTCGACCGACGTTTGTCACAGGATTTAAACCATATTGAGAATATTCCAGGAAAAAAATCAAATAAATACACAAATAAAAAATAATAAAAATGCGGAGAGGTGATTTATCCCATTTCACCCATTTCAGGGTTAGTATCAGTTATCACACATTTTATAGTCGGTTACCCTAGGTTAATCAATCGATAAGCATTATCGATACTAAACAATATTGTTACTCAACGTTAAAAAAATACCAAACTCAAATGCACATGAAATAAATCCTCAAATAATTATCATTTTGTATCAAATCAATATTTTAACTTTAACGTGCGTGTACCCATATCTATAGTGTTTGATCAACTTGTCTAGCTCGATATCTTAATCTACGTTTGTTCGTAGGCGAATTGCTCCAATGGTACAAAGATGCACGAGATGTTCTGGAAGACGTTGAACGGATCCCGGTTCGATGCGAATTCGGAATGATACACGTCACGGACGAGATCGTCTACTGGGAGGCACGATGTCAGTGAGCCGGGGCTTTACGCATTTGGGTCCGATTGAGATTAACTAGAAATTATCTAACTCGACCGGTTGAGTGAGCCTCTAATGACCCCAGGCCCTATCTCATGATGTTTAGCAAGCTTATTACAATCACTCGCCGAAATATAATATAAGCAACGTTATTAAGTATTATAGGTACTATATAGTTGTCTTCCGATGGCAAGCTGCGCTAAACAGTAAACGTTCATCTAAACGTCCGAAATAGTTCTATTCGTTATAACTAGAATCCGGATTTATATTCTCTAATAAACACTGCAGATATCATTTTTATATTAACTTAAAAATTAAATAAATATACGCAATCATGAAAAATAATGTAAAAGTATACAAACAGTTTTAAAATTAATTCCTTATAATACTCGTTAAAATTAAATTATTTAACGGTTATACCTACGTAGTTACTTAATAATTGAGATATGCACTTTATTAATGGATTATAGAATTATTTTACTATGTTATGTACCTAGTATATTATTAGCAATATAATTAAAATATTTGAATATTTAATAAGAAAATGCGTTGTTCTTATCAGTAGGTAGTTAGTATTAAAGATTAAAGAATGATAGCCAGAATTATATGTTTAGTGAATGGCATGGCTACATAAAGTACCTACTGACATTGCATATTTTTTTTTATCAAAAATTATGTAAATATTTTTATCGGGTATATTTTATTGAATCTCAAATAAAAATAATATTTTTTTCACGATACCCATAAAATATTTCAAAATATACTAAATGAGCTGAATACTCTATAACTGATAAAATATTCTCTTTCAAGCAAGTAAAACTTATTCCTATAAACTCTGTGTTGAATTAGCTGTCCACAATTTTAAATATATAATATCTTAGTAACAATATGCAAAAATATATAAATCCGGACCCGAGTTATGACTATATTATTGATCATTATACGAACGAACCTATAGGTACACTACTTTTTAGTCATAAAACTAATCGAAACCGGACCTGAATCAAATCACTGTATTAAGTATGTGAGTATGTGAATTATCATCTGCAGTCTATTCTCAATGCTTGTGTGAATACAAATATCATCAGAAAAATTGAATGTACTTGTTTATTTTTATAAGCTCTTTGGCGATTTGAATATTTTTGCAACGGAATAATGTGAAGTTTCTAAAAAAAAAGTCAATAAAACCAATCATGTTATCACGAAGTACAATAATTGCAATAGAAAAATTTAAAATTTATAATACAAATATTAATAATATAAGAGAACAATAGAATAATATTATATACTTTTTATATATTAGTTAGAATCACAATAAGTCAATAAAAATAGATCATAACTCATGAACATAGTATAACTGTATATATTATAGCATATTTGTATTGTATTTAGTTTGAACATATTTAAAAGACAAATGTTAACAGTGGTTTATTTTACGAAAGGATAGGAGACTATACATGTATTATGGAAGGCAAATTGTGTACATCACTAAACGTAATGACGTTTTTTTTTTTTTTTTACAGTCATAACCGTATCAAGCATATTGACTTCACTGAAGCACAAGTCAACAACCAAAAAATTAGAGCTTTTGAGACAAAATCAGTCTGGATATATAGAACTGTACGACAGGATGATCAATTATTTAGAGGTAATTTCCGACAGAAAAATTCGTTATAGCAATTCGGTGATTGATTAAGATAGTTTTGTGAAATGCACTTAGTTCTTACGTTTCTAAATGAATTTTGGTTTCCTTTGATATACTATAATATGCCTTTTATTCATTATTACTTTTTTTTTTTTTGTGGTTTTTTCTTAGTTCTCTGCTAGTAGGTATGACGTGTTAATAATGTTTTATTGTTTATACAATACCTTTTCCCGTGACCGCATCGACGAATGTTTTGCGGTTTTGCCGGCGTTCGGAAACGAGATACATCATTATGCATGTAACCATGTTGTACACGTCGTTTGATGAGCGTTCCACCGACCGAACCGATGAAATGAGTTTTTAATGGGATCGTTGCGCGCCAAGTTCATCGTGCAACAGTATATACTATACACAGTGATTATATTTACGCGGAACGATACCGATGATGTAAAAGAAATATTGTCGCATTTGTAGTCCGGGTGCGGGTATATATTTTACGAGACACATTGCAGGTTTAGCCCCTGCGTTGTACACAATATTTATCACGTTCTCGATCTTTTTAGGACCACGACCTGAATTTCTCATCTGAAAATTTATCGCTTGATTTTGCGTTTCAAAAAGTAGCTATGAAAAGCACAACGTTTGTAAATAATTCATAAATAATTATTTTAAAACTCGTCAGTAGTTTTTGTTACCACCATATCACTATAATAATACAAGTATATTATAATTTATGTTTATGTGGTGTAAAACACATACACATTTCTGATGTCTATAAAATTCAAAAAAAATGTTCGCGACGCACAGTTTGAGAAACGCTAATGTAATATTTTCCAACGGGATTGTAGATGGTACACTCCGTAGTTCCTTTACATTGCGCGAGTATTAATCATCAAACAATCATATTCGACTACCCCCGTGGTTGTCCGCGAAACATAATAATAATATCATGCAATGCAATTTCCAAAACGGTAAAACATTATACGTGAATGTTTCTTATTCAGTCGTTCTTATAACATCACGTAGCACAGATATAGCCGTAGCAGCCGAAGCACATAAATATTATTCGTTCGCGAGATGACTTTATTCTCGTACCATATACGTATCGTATGTTTCATCTGATTTTGATTTTCGTTTGAATTTCAAGAGATTATTTTTACGCATCTGATATAACAATCATCGCGTACATTCATTCCATGTAGAAATATAATATGCAACCAATCATAAATGTTATAAACGACCGTATGACTGCACTTTTCGCGAAGTTATAATAATATACCCCACCAAATCTTAAATTACCCCACCATCGCACCTTTTACAGGCAAAACCATCCACTTCATGCTAAGCGATCTTAACGAGTTTAGTTCTGACCATCTTTTTTGTAAATAATCTATCTAAAATAATGATGTATATATATTTTTTTCTTCTCAAACCCAACCCATTGTTTTGAACACGAATATGTATTGTATTATAATTTAACTATTAAGCTCTATATGTATTATGAACGTCTAACTCTACTGTACTTAAAACATTGCCGGTCTTGGCGTTATAAAATAAAATAAGTGAATAAATATTTGTATTTTCCGCCATGCAGTAATAATTGCTGAACGCGTATTATCCATTTTGGAGCGGACCTGTGGTTTCACATGAAATATTGATCCTATTTTTTACTTGAATAAGATACTTAATAAATATAATTATAATTCAATGGATTTTTACAAAGGAGTTGTAAATCGTTCATTACGGAGAAAAACACTAATTGTTGTACTACTGAAATAATTACCATATACGTTTTGTCTTCCACGAAATAAAAAAAAAATGTACACCGTCACGAATGTGTCTACTTTTAAGTAGTTTCCAGCGTCGTATTTTCTCACTCGAAACAAAACGCAAATCAAAGTTCAAGGAAAAATAGAAATACATAAATACAATAATAACTAATAATAATCATTCATTCATGCTTGACAACACGCATCACGACAACATTACACTAAAAGTCAATGGGCCCAATGTGAATAATTTTCAGTCACCATGTAATATTTTGGCAACTGAAACGTATTATATAAGCCAATCATGTATGAAATCCAACTACATTAATATTACAATATCGTTTATCTCGTTTTAACGAAAACAGGCGCTCCCTTCAAGACGTGTCTTCTATATTATATATACACATATTATAATAATATACCTATACGTATATACACAATATATCTAATCGTTCCGTTAATATTTGTTCGGCCGATTGCGTACTTGAATTTCTTCTAATTATTTATTCTTTTGAACAGGAAGCATTGACCGAATCGAGGTCGAACGTGAACTTCTTGCAGGTATTGAGAGAGCCGTGCGAAGACCTTTACGCCGTCGAAACCATTCACGACATAAAACACAGAGTACCGGGTATCCTGAAACTTATCCTATTTGTAACCACAGAATCCCCGTACTACCACGAGACGTAATATATTACAATATTATACATTCACACATATTATTATTTTTAATAAGTAAACAAATAATTGTAACGTTTGCGCGTTAATGTTCCACGACATTATCATGTATCGTGTCTCGGTTGACATTATAATACTCATTTGGTCGACATCAGATTTCATATCGACCAGCTGTGCGATTACCTGGGCAATCAGGTCGTGTTTTTGTGCCGGCATACCATAGACATAACCACGGTATTGGACACCGACGTCAATCTGGTCGTATCCCTGATAAACGAGTGCGTGGAGTGTTGCGAAACTTTCATAAGCGAGTACAAACACGTGCGTCGAGATCCATTAACCAGGCGTTCTCCAACGCTAATAATTGAATAACAATTGTTCCTATATTATCATATTTTACTGCGCAGATTGTAAAAATAATTAATCAACAGAAGCCCACCATCACCTTGTGGATGAAAGCCAAAACCCCGTACGAGTTCATTTTACGCTGCAACGACTTACAAAACCTATTGACTGATCGAAGTGTAATACTATCTGAAAGGTACTGATAAGATTCTCACTATCGCATTTATGTTGTGGTCACGATACGAAATATTATACGCATTAAACGGATAAAAATAATGCCACAATGGTTCAATGTTGGTGCGCATAAGATATTAATTGTAAACGGATTTATCGGACTTTTCCAGGTCGGTGAACTTATCGCAGTTCAAGTACTCGGTGTTGCCGGTAAAGCTTTTGGGAACCTACGGAATGACAATCGAACGGGCTTTCGATGAGTTCATGGACGATTTAAGAAAACATTTGATCTTGATATTCGATGTGACGAATCTCGATTGGCCGCATTATATAAAGAAGTAATGATCGATGAATAGTGCATTCATGTTTATACTTGTCCAAAATACAACAACCTCTTGGTATACAAATCTCAGAGTCCACTACACACACAATACAGTACATTTTCATTTTTATTTTGTCGGTATGCAGGGAACATTTGCTTCCCAAATCTGGGGGTCACCGGGTGTGATCGCCCACTGTAAACCGAAAAGAAATTACATATTTTATATAGTAAATAATATTTACATATATTATAGCTATTATTTATTTATAATGGTATAATTAGACCACTTCTTCGTTAACCTAACCTGAAAACTGTGTTTCTCACATGATATTTTCTTATAAACATAAAAATGTAGAAACCATTCTTAGTGTAAAATAATAGTGTTATAAATCCTATTCTTTCTGCGTTACGTGTCTCGGGGAAAAAAAACATATCCTTAATCAGTCATAAGTTTAAAACGTACAACAATAATTGTTTGAAAAAGAAATAAAAATCATTTATAAATCGACAAAAACATAAAACAATATATTAATGAAAACGTTTTCTACACACACACTCCCGACAGTGTTCAGAACAACTTCAATAGTTCGTGCCAAACTACGGAAATGATGTCAGAGAAAATGTTCGATGTGACCAGCAATGAAAGAGACTGTATTGCAGTCTTGCAGAGTTTATATAATCTCCTTGATTGGAATCAACTGCGCCCTTATTTGGAAAAAAAAATCGAAGAAGTGTACGAGGCTATGGCCACTTATCTGATAAGTTTAGTGGAATCATGCCACACCTACAGATTACAACAATTTCCGTACATGCCAAAATATTCGAGTATTTGTATAACAGCCAGTGCCATGTCCCATGTGGTAGAAGAATTAAAACTTGTAAGTGTAAACATAAATTATATAACGGTACTGTAAGTGATTTGTGTACGTGTTATGTTTCCGTTGCTGTATGTAATTTGGTATGAAAAGTGATTTATTTAAAAATCAATAAATTTTAGAAACGTATTTGAGATAGGTTATTATTCAAATTGGCATTTTTCCATTTTATTTTAAGTTATTTTACTTTGTTGATACCATTTTACATGAAAACATACTTGTTTAGATACGATTGCACATCTCGTTTCACTTTTATGAAATATTAAAATGTATTAGAAATATCATACGAATTTAAATGTTTTTTATAGTTTTACATTAATGGTATGTATAATGTTATAAATCTGAATGTTATGTTAGATTATTTATTATAATTTTAACTTTGTTGATTCATTTATTGATTTTAATAAATATTCTATTATAAAAATTTGCGTTATTGGTAATTAAAAAAATATGAAATCATTTGTAAGTAGGTATGTCATTCGTAATTTTTATAAATTACACACTACAATTAGCACGACATAACATTTCATTTTGTTATTATATTATTTAAATTCTAAACACATGTAAAAGAATATTTATGAAATGAATTCAGAATTGTAAATTATTGTATTTGTAGGAAATAATAATAGATTAAGTGAAGAAAAACAAACAAAACCATTTCGATTTTTTTTTTTTTTGATAAGCTGTTTATGGACATTTTAGGAAATCGTCAAATGGCCATGTTTATTAGCCAATCCGATTCCAGTAAAATTGAGTGAAACATTAGTTTTATGGGACAAAAGTTATCGCGAGGTCATCGCAAACGGTATGAAATCTTTTTGGAACAAAGTTGACCCGAAATTTGAATTACAGCTCGAAAAAAATATTTTGACCACAGAACCCACTTCTGATCACGGTTTAGTGTTTACAGTCAACTTAGATAGGTCAGTTTGTATTTTTTTAGTTTTGTACACTAATTTGTTTTTTTAATATAATATAAAAGAATAATAATTTTATAATGCATACGGTATAAAGTTCATATTTATGTTGATGTACTCTTTTTATCGTACAGACTATTACAAAATTCCATCTCAGACATCAAGTACGTTAATCTGATCAAACAACCCATACCGATAGAGCACTTGGATCTTACCAAAGTGTCAAAAAAAATTGAACTTTTATACAGGAACGTGACGACCTTGGTGAAGCACTATAACTACATTGTTACCGGTATGTGTTCACGTACATTTCAGTTGATAACCAAATCACCGCTTTGACTATTTTTAAAGCTGGGAATATGCGCATTTCAAAAAAAAAAAAACATTCGAAATATTTTGTGCATTCAAGGTCTAATCTTATGTTATAATTATAATATCTATTAATCTAAATACCTACTAAATTACTTAAGTCCATATTATCCGTGGACCGTGAACGTATGACCCTAGTATATACAATATGAGCTAATAGCGATTTGGGTGATGTGTAGTTTATTCACAATTGTGTAAAAAAATCGAATCCCTCTCCGTGTTTGAACGTTACGGGAAATAAATCGAATTATAAGCGTCACATCCGTTTTGTCCAAACAAATAAAAATATGTACATTCGAAAAATGTGTCAAATAAAAATATATAAATAAAAATCACGCTATTTTCTCGTACTTACCGAAATGCGTTTTCTGGTGGTAACATTTATCAACGAAAAGAAAAGATTCGATTGAATACGAATCCCAGCCATAAATAATGTTAACTCCAATACCGAGTGACGTATTTTTGGTTTCCTGGTTTCAGCCTCTCTTTCAAGATGAAAAAAAAAATTATTATTTTATTTACATCCGAATTAGAGTGTTTTATACAATAATATAATACATATATACAAAATTCCAGTACAAAAAATATTAAGAAATCGGACCCAAACTGTCAATTCATAAATCACTAAGATATAAATAATAATGGTCTATTGATGAACTGGTACCTAAAAATAAAAGACTTCTCCATTTTTTGTTATAAATAAAAACATTTAATACATAATTCTTCATTAATATTTATAAACGAATTAAACCAATAGCCAGACAAAAATGTTTTTTTTTTTTTTTATTTGAATTTGAATCATATAACTATTAATTCTTATTTCTTAACTCATAAACATTAGTTACAGTAAAAAAAAATTATTTACGTTTTTAGAAAAAATAGAACCCCCTCTCCTCCTGAAAAGTTTTGAAAATACGCCACTGCATGTACCAATAATCTATAGGTAGGTCGTAGGTAAGTGTTTTATTCATAAATCATTTTATTAAATCGCCATTTCTTGTGGTGCACAGATATATCCAAACATGAAGTACTGCTGTTCTCACGGATGGTGCACATGAACCAGAAAACAATAATCAATCGATTGGCTAGAAAACATATTTGGTTAAAACCAGAAGAGGTCAACAAGTACTTGGTGAAATGTTACGATGGGTTGAAATTGGTTTGGTCTTGTTATGACAATAAATTCGCATCGAAATTATTTTAAGAGTATTTCCAATATATTTTTCTTTTTTTTTTTTTGCTCTGCAACGTTATCACATAAACCGACAGATCGGGGATACCAAAAACGTTTATAAACAGTGCAATTCTGAAGTCATGAAATTATGCGAAAGCATGAAAAGTTCACTGTTGGTCGACGAGAAACGCGCGGTGGATATGATCGATTTTAAAGGAATCACTAAGAACAGTACCAAGTTCGTTTTAAAAAAAAAAAACACAATCTAGTAACATTGTGTGAAAACGATTTTTGTTTCAGTAGTGAGCACGCAGGAGTGATCCAAATCATTCAGCTGTACAACAAAATCATAAAATACGCAACGGTCATTTACGAACAATTCGAATACAACATCAATCATGTATGTATTAATTGTGCCACTTCTTTGACATGTTTTAGGATGCAAAAAACACATAATCACAAATTGTGCACTCGTTTCATTCGATTAACAGTTGTGTAACATATACCTACGTTACCCCGTAGTGAAACTGGATAGGTTAAATACGGGTTTTCAAGTTTTACGCGTAGGTATATGTTACGATTAATGTTTTCAAAATGTGTGACGTGCCAAGATATGCCTACTTTTATGTTAGTAAAAATGATCTAGCAATAATATCATTGTAAGGGATATTTATTGGATTCGCTTTTTTCGCGCTTCGTTCAAATCCGGCTAATGTGCCATAGGTTTGCCAGTTATACGTCTTTTTCGTCGTGGTTTTTTTGTTCACACAACAATATTTTATAATTTTATTTTTTATCGATAATAATTCATTGTGATATCCGTATTATACTTTATACATTATTAGTCAATTATTATTCGTTATAATACATATATATTTATATTACATTTCCCTCCTCAATACAAGCGTTGTGCAGGGTAGTAATAAATAAATAAGTAATAATGAATAATTTTTTTTTTTACTACACATAAATAAATAATAATAGAGTTGTTGTTTTGTGGAAATAAATATGAAATACCCATTTTACATCAAAAAACGTCATTACTGCGTGCTATATTACTATATGTGCGATGAATTGACCTGTGACCAATAATTGTCCAAACGTCCAAATGTCCGGAGTGAACTGTTGGGTGCTGAAATGACGGTACACCCGATCACCTTCCATTTGCTAGGGGAATATAATATAATGTTAATTACACGCCGAGAAAGATTCATATGCTTCAGGTTTTCGAAAATCGATTATAAATTGTTTGAATATTTCTACCAAATCTGAAAGTCGTGTACCACGCGGATATAATATTTCTGTGGGTCAAGAAAGATTAAATAACTTGTTGATAATAGAACATAGGTACACAATAGTATCCAGGCGGTCTATTCTCAAATCAGTCGTATAAAGTGTTTTCGATTAAAATATGGTCGAATCGATAAAAATATGATCGAAAACCCATTTATTTTCCATCGATTTAATGTTTTAATGCAACACTACTATATTCCATAATATAGTGCGAAGGGTTTGTTTGTTACAGTAGTTTTACATCAAACAAATTCTTAGTATTAAAATATAAAATACAAGCATAGAAATTCATTGCGTTGAACATTTTTGACTAATAATAATATAAGATACTTTGAAACGCTTAAATTATATAGACCCCCGTTCGGAATCGATTCAAATAAATACAATTAACCTAATATAGTTTTAGCTGTTTTTTTTTTTTTAATAATATTTATATACGTATATAAACAAACATATTTATTATACGTTTACATAGGTGAGGCCGTTTTGGGAATACTACGTGAAAACGATTGACACTTCAATATTGGAAGCGTTAAGGGTTAACGTGAAGAACTCAATGGAAAAAATTTCGATGCAACTGAACAGACCAATAATAACAATCAACATCGGTCTGGACTCGGACAGTCGAGTAAGTTTCGATCTAAATCAACGATGTGTGATGTATAGGCGATGACTCTGTGGTGATAGCAGTGGTGGTTAATTAATAATTATGATTAGGGCTTGGATTTATACGCATTTGCATGTCTTCTGAACAGTCCAAAAAATAGCTTGGTAAGCTACAAGTTTGAACTATAGTCAATAGATCCGAAATACATAGTTTTATTTTGCATATTTTTGCATATTTTACCATTTTTTGACGTGTACTGCCTATTTCTGTATTCGTCTATATTTTTTATTACATATATACGGTTCTTAAATGCATAATAATATGTAATATATTGCATATGTTAATTAAAATAATATATTTATAGTAAATATATATGTAGATTTTATGCATTTTGACGTAGTAGTTTTCTTATCTTATTTGAGACCTATTGAGACAATTAGATATCGGTTATTGAGTAGGTTTTCGTAAATCATACGGTAGTCGTGTTTGCTGTGATCTGAATGATTTTCATTTGAAAACGAATCATACAATTAATATAATGGTATGTAAACATATAAAAAATAATACAAATAAAAAACTTTTTATTTTATTTTATAGTGTATATTCCTATAAATTGCGAGCATAAATGCAAGTTTCTGATGTTTATAGAGCCTATAAATCCGGGTTCTGTAAATGTATAATAATTATATAGTACTAATGATAAAAATCGTGATATCCACGGATTCGTCAACATTGTCACCAGCTTGAGGTCGTGCCGAGTACGATGCAGCTGAAGACGTATTTCAACAGCATACATTTGAACATATCTTCCGCATTAAGACCCGTTCCCAGGTTGTGCGAGACGTTCAAAACAACCAACGCCGTGTCCGCGGTGCCGTACGCCGACGCGATAGCCAACGACCCGATGTCCCGCGATCTGCGGACGGATGTCATGCGAAGTACGTGGACGGGGAGCTAAAACAAAAAAAAACAAAAAAAACATTTATCGTCGTCGTCGGGCCGATGCGCGGTGGCGCCAGCGCGGCACGTCTCGCCATCGTCGTGGGGTTCTTTCGTCGCGTGTAAAATGCACGCGCCCTCACCCAGACGTATTAAAAAAAAAAAAAAGGCGTCGATGTACGACATTGCATCCCATATACCTATGATATAGAATACCGCCGTACGGAGTTATTATTGGTATAATGTTGTTATACGTATCGCTATATCGTTGGGGATCCGCGGCGGTGAAGAGTGGCAAGAAGGCGCGCCGCGAGTACTGGTGAGTGTCGCGGTCGACTTCAGGCTCCTTCGCAGCTCACCGGGAAACGTGATAAGCTCATACGTGTTTTCGTCGTGTTAGTTTTTCCCGAAAAATACTTGATGTATCTTTCAGTACCGCCTGGAAATTATAAACACCTAATCAAAGTAAAATAATATAAACATAACATGATAACTAGGGCTCGGATTTCATTGCATTTGCATATTTTTTTGGGATATCGTGCGCGATGCTTTCCAAGCTACAAATATGTTTCAAGTATTTCGCGATCTAACCATGATAATTTTTTTGGGTATTTTTTTCGCTTTTTTGCATTTTTAGTGGATTTTATAATTATAAGGGCATTTTTTGATGGGTTTAATACATTTTTAAATTTTTTTAGGACATTTTAACCTATTTGTCGTATTATGACTAAAAAATTGACCTCATTGAAATATAAGTACTACATAGTATAGTACTAAGTAATATAAACTATTTTCATTTTGAACTATTTTAACTAATTTAACATCAGGTTATCCGGTTTTTACAATCTTTATGTCACACCATCCAATTAGCCGATTTTATTGCACACAACTAAACTTTTATCGGAGTATTTTCTTATCGAGCAATAATATTATATCGGTGGTGAACGTGGCAGCTGTATTTCACATGTTACATCATGTTACATATTTTACGTATATTATTTAATTCGCATTTTATATTTGTATAAACGAAAATTCAAATGCCTAAAGTAAAGATGCCATGTTCGGGCCGACTTCATGGATACGTAAGAGAATATGGTATAGTGATGTGTTTTCTACGGATGGTCAAATTCCAAAACATTAAAAAAATTCTTACTGTATGATGCAATGCAAATATAACTTTATTTTTTACTCATTTTTTAATAATAACTTGAATTTATTTAATAAATAATGCATTTTTTGATATTTTTAGGGCATTTTTTAGAGTTTTTAGGTCATAAATGCATTTTTTGAAAGGGCATTTCAACCCGAGCCATAATGATAACGCATCGATATAAATTATCATTGTTCATCGCTCAACTCATGGTCCGAGTAGGATAACTCAATACTCAACTATGCCTGATTCAGGTGATTTGAACTAAAATCACGATTAACTAGAAGACAGTTAACCATATACGGTTCATCCGATCACAGTGTACGCTAGAAGATTTTTCTAAACATCACGTCTCATGGTGAGCTGTATGAAGGCGACGGCGCCTTTACACTTATTCCCTGTCCGAGTATGCTGTATATGTGCGTTTTATACATTGTAATATATAGTTATAAGTACGGTTGTTCCTATATGGCTACACCGGGTACGTACACGCGCGGGGAGCCGCGATGTTTGTTTTCGACTGCAGTCGGTAGAAGTAATGAAACAAGACAATGCACTTTAAACGAACACACCCCACAGTGTGATTTATGCGATCCGAACACGTTAAAACTTAAAATAGTTGAGATACACATCGATGTAATAATTAATTGCACATCACGCGTATACTAAACGGATTATAGGAAAGTGGGTCTACGTAAAAAAAAAAAATGTCTACAAACATACGTCATCGCGATAGTAATAATTGTAATAATTAAAATAATAATAATAATTTGTTGACATAGTGCACACATATTACAGAACATACATTTGGATAGATGTTAGTCAATACTTCCCGACGGTCAATTATATTGTTATTTGTTAATTGATATTATAGCTTATCGAATTAACGAGATAATATTAAATAAATGCCATCGCACTCGGATTTTTTATTCCCAGACCGTTCATTACACTTGAATACACTAAAATACACATGGTAAATGAACAAAGCTGACTATCAGTAATCGCGAGTTTAGTTGATTTAAAGTCGAGTTATTTTTAATCGATTCAGCATTATTTTATGTACCTGAGTAATATATTTTTTTTTTTTTTTTAGTTGCTTTTTTAATTCGATCAAATTAAATAACGTTAAAATTGAGCCTCGATGCTGTGAAAATATACCACACCAAAGTGGCAAAGTCATTATCTGTTGATTTATTTATTTTTTTCAAACTTGATTTTCCGTTGTACTTTCTCGTTTCGTTATACTCATTGCATCGCGTTTACCTGTCCATTCTGTCCAATATAAGTTGCGATTTATGTGTTAATAGCCATCGATGGTTTATCAAAAGAAATCGAAATGTTCTTTAATGTAATAATGAAGGACAGCGACATTTGGACGATAGAAAAAGCCGAGTATCTAAAGGAGTTCAAAGCTAGGGCGCCTACCGCGGAAGTCTACGATCAGAACATTATTCGGTACGCCGACCGGACCGGATGCGAGTCATCACCTCTACACGCGGTCCGCACGATAACGATACAATATTTTACTGTGTCCCGCGCAGGTTCACTGAAAAATTGACCACGTACGGACTCAAAATGGAAACGGAGTTGACGTTGCCGTGCGCTGTCATTCGGTTCGACGACATTGTAAAGCAGATCGTACAGCACTGTCACGATTGGATTGATCATTTTTCCGCGGCGCTGTTGGCCGTGACGACCGGTATGATCGACGGCTTCATCGAGTACATGGACACCAACAGTGAACGGTGAGCTTAGTGCCGAAGCGCACAACTTATAACATAGATAGCGAATCGTCTCACGGACTGTAACGAGAACAAACACCATTATTTTGTTGTCGTTGTGATTCGACAGTGCAATGTTGTCGCCCGAAAACCTGATCGAAATGTTCGAGTACAGAGAATTTCATAGTCAACTCGTTTCGGACAGCGTCGAGAAACAGAAGGAGATCGATTTGATTTCGGACAACATCTTTGTTCTAAGTGAGACAACGTTGTTGGGGTGGTGTACAGTATAATAATATTAATTATTATTATAATTAATATCGCTTAACCGCCACCGAATAAAATATTCACTCTTAACGGAACACGCGAATGTTGTTACATGTTTATGTAGGAAAACATGGAATAAAAACTACGCAGACAATGGACGATAAGTATGCCGGTCTATGGGATGCGTGGAATGCGTATATGAGCAAGCTGAACAAAGTGGAAATCATGTTGAAAGAAAAACACGACGAATACAAAAACTTGTCGAAGAGTGAGCACGAAAAGTTTAAAAAAGAAGTTTTTCATTTTGGACAGACCTGGAAGAAGTTTAAGGAAACTGAATCTAAAAATAAAGATTTGGTACCGATCGGTGCGTAGACAATAATATACTCGTTAACGGAATATATTATTATTATAGTTCATATTATGCTCATTTTACAATACTTTCGTGAAACATAACTTGCTTTCGACAATCGTGTCATAATCAAAATAACTACGGCATAATCTTAGCTATTCTTACGTTCGATTATAAATAGCGTAAATAATTAAACAATTTTTCTTGAAAAATAATGACGTTTAAAAACTATATACATTATAGATGCTTTAAATAGCGTTCAGAAAATTGAACAGAAATATGAAGAATTGAGAGAGAGGGAAAAACTATTAATAGCTAATCTTCATCTATTTAATTTGAAAAATATTCAGGAATTTAACATGGAAATTATTGAAGTAAGAATTTGTATAATTTTAAGAACTTAAGATAAAATAAATCGTACATCTTCATCAATAAAATAGTTGTTTTTAAAAATGATTTATTTAAAATATTAAAGTACCTATTTCACTTTCGAATAATAAAATAAATTCGATTATGATACAATTCTCTAATTCGATAAAATTATATATCTATTAACGTATACACAAATGATAAACAATACATAATTATCATTTTCTTTTTACTAAAAAAATGGGTAAAATATAATAATACAAAACATTTTTTTTAGGATATTAAACTTTTCCAAGGCCTTTTTACGATTGTGTACGAATGGGATGGTATATGGAATAAATATAAGACAGGACGTTTTTGGGAGATCAACATATCTGAAATGGAACTAGCCGTTCAAATTATCTTCAAGGACTTAAACAATTCAATGAAATTGATAAAAAACGAAAATTGGATAATTTTAAAAGTCGCACGGGACAGCATAGATAATGTTCGGCGTGTTTTACCACTTATTACTGACTTAAAAAATCCTGCTATGTATACCCGTCACTGGGATGAAGTCCGAGAAGTAGTCCGTGTGTATGTATTAAATGTTGTTGTATACATACATATTAATGTATTGATAAATGTACTTTTTTTTTTATATTTAAACAGAAATTTCTCCGAAACTGATCCCAATTTTACTTTGGAATATATAATGCAAATGCAAATGCCAAAATATGAGGATCAAATAAATGAAATTTCGAGGAAAGCAACGATGGAACTAAACATAGAAAACGTAACTATCATTTCATTTTAGTTGAATAAAACATAATAATAATAATCAAAAAACTAATACATATATACAAATTTGTATTTTTTGCATACCTTATATAGTCATTAAAATCAATAAAAGAGGTATGGAGTAATATGAGATTAAATGTAGACCTTTATAACGATGAAAATATTTATCGCATACAAGCGTCTGACGAAATAATGAACTCACTAGAAGACCATTTGGTTCAACTGTACTCCATGAAGGGCTCGAAGTACCTATACAATTTCCAATGATTATTAATCGAATTGAATAATAATAACGAAATGTATTGGTTATAGGTACATTTCTATATTTTCAAAAGAAGCTGACTATTGGACAAAAGGGCTTTCTCTTGTATTGGACGTATTAGAAATGACACTTTCTGTTCAAAGACAATATACTTATGCCGAAGTAAGTTGTCTACTCATTTTAATATAAACATGTGGTATCCCTTTCGTGTTAATACAAATATTGCTTAGAAAATATTCAAAGGAGAAGATGTTCGTAATCAAATTCCAGAGGAACTTGAAACTTACAAAAAATTCACGGCAGAGTGGAGTGAGATAACAACAGAAATGTACAACGACGATAATGTGTTTAGAGCGTGCTATTCAAAATGTACTATTTCATTCTCAAGTTGACAGTTAGAATTGATTAATACACTTCCGTCGTTTATATTTTAGCGTTGTTAAAGCGATTAAATAGAATGAACGAACAACTGGAAGAGATCCAGAGAGCACTTGATTTGTACATGGAAACCAAGCGAAAATTATTTCCTAGATTTTATTTCATATCCAACGACGATCTATTGGACATATTGGCAAACGCGAAAAATGCCGAGCTTTTGCAACCATATTTCAAAAAATGTTTCGACAACATTAACAAGATAAAGATTGAAGTATGCGAAAGTATTACACTTTTATATTACCGTAGTTTTGTTAATATTTTGTTCTTGTGACTTGCACCGTCAAGGTGCCTGAAAAAAGATCGTTGGGAATGTACTCCGCCGACGGCGAATACGTGCAATGGGCATCCACGTTAAATTTCAACAGTTTGGTCGAAGAATGGTTTAAAGGAATCGGTAATCCTCTTCGTCAGCCCGAAACGAGCTGAAAATAATATTTTAACTGAATTTATGCGTGGTTTTATCGTAGAAATCAAGATGCAAGATTCGCTGAAGGATGTATCCTTAAAAACGTTGGAGTCTCTGAAATCCCTGAAGAAGAACAAGATGACTCGTGACAAATGGCTATTGTTGTGGCCAGGACAACTGTGCATTACAGCGTCTCAAGTATGTGACTACAGTTATTGTTTCATGTGTTCCATGTATAATGATTATTGTTATAATAAATATAACGTGCGACATTAAAGATCGAATGGACGGCCAATTGTACAAATGCGTTGATTCAAGCCAAAACTGAAAAAAGCAGGAGGCCATTGAAGAAAATCCGTAGCAAGCAGAGAAAGATTTTACTTATATTTTCCGACGCGATTCGAGGAGACATGCGGAAAATCGACAGACTGAAGATCGTCGCGCTGGTCACCATCGAAATACACGCCAGAGACGTGATTGATAAAATGTATAAATCAAGTAAGTGTACGAAACATGTGTGGGTTCTCCAACCTTACAGGGACGTGTTCACATTAATAGGGAGGTGCGAGCAATTATCGCAAATAACATTTTATTTTTATTTTCTATATACCATTAGTTATAACAAATTAAAATTAAATATTAGAACGGAAATAATAATTTTGAACTTAATAGTTTAGTTATAACTTAAAAAAATAAACCATAAAATATTCGACGACATTTTTATAAACTAGAACTTATTGCGGAGAGGGCATGAGATTTTTGTGTGTGTAATGTATAGGGGGTGCAGCGGAATACAAAAGGTGAGGAAATACTAAACAATTGGAACTATTTACAAAATATACGACTGGTACCTATTACGTGTTTGTTTAGATTGCATGGACCAGTTTGACTTCGAGTGGGTGTCGCAGTTACGTTTTTATTGGACCAAGGAGAATAATATCATCATCAGACAAACTATCACTGAACAGGGGTACGGCTACGAGTACTTGGGTAATTCGGGAAGACTGGTCATCACGCCGCTGACCGACAGATGTTACATCACATTGACCACGGCATTGCATTTATTCCGAGGTGGCAGTCCAAAAGGTCCGGCTGGCACGGGCAAAACCGAGACCGTAAAAGATTTGGGCAAAAATTTAGCTTACTACGTGATTGTTATAAATTGCTCCGACGGTTTGGATTACAAAAACATGGGACGATTGTTTGCCGGTACGTCGCACAACGTTGCCACTACCACCACGCGTATAATATTAACGTTTAGTTGATTATTTTTCTATTTTAATTTTTAACTTATTTGTTTTATATTATATTTCTCAAGAAGGGCCGGGCGACTGAGGTCGTTATTCTTCAATGTGGATTCTTTGAGACAATATAGGTTATATTGTTTGTGGGTTTTTTTCGCTGTTATGTGTGGTATAGGTTTTATAGACAAGGGGTTGTTGGCAGTGTCTTCTCTCTGAGCAGGCATTCCATCCAGAAAGTTAGACATCTAGTGACCGAATTCGAATCTTCGAATCGGTGACTGTGCATTTATGCACAGCCGTCTTATCACGCTCGGCAACAACGGCGGCCTTGTTATATATTCTAGTAGGCCCGTAGATTATGTTATATTATTAATAATGTTTTTTAAACCGGTTCATCAACAGGATTCGCTCAACAAGGCGCTTGGGGTTGTTTCGATGAGTTTAACCGAATCAACATTGAAGTGCTATCGGTCGTGGCGCAACAAATATTGTCCATATACACAGCTCTCGCGAAAAAATTGACATCATTCTATTTCAACGGCGAGAAAATCAACTTGGTGCCCACGTGTGGTCTATTTATAACGATGAATCCTGGATACGCTGGCCGAACGGAACTTCCAGACAATTTGAAGTCCCTATTTCGTGCCATATCCATGATGGTTCCAGACACCAAACTTATCGCCGAAATAACGCTGTTCGGCGAAGGTTTCCGGGACACCAGAAATCTAGCCAATAAGGTGTACGTTTTGTTTTTGTTGTGCAGACAACAGCTCAGCAAACAAGATCACTACGATTTCGGGCTCCGGGGTTTGGTCGCACTGTTAAGGTACGCTGGCCAGTGCAGACGTCAAAACTCGCAAATGCCCGACAAAGAGGTACGGGGCTAAAGATCGCTAAGACATAATTGAAAATATTCCATAAAAAATGAAAACTGCTTGAACATAAAATATTGATACATTAAAATATTATGTATTTAGGTACTTTTGTTGGCAATGCACAATATGAATTTAGCAAAGCTCACTGTGGATGACCTGTCACTGTTTATGGGCATCACCAACGATTTGTTTCCCAAAATCATTCTGCCGCAAGTCAAGAACGACGTGCTCATTGGTGCTATAAAGCGGTGCATGTTGAAAAAAAACCATCAACCGTCAGACCCGGCGATAGCTAAAATCGTTCAGTTGTACGAAACGAAAGTCTCCAGGCATTCAGTTATGATACTTGGACAAACGGGAGCAGCTAAAACATCCACTTGGAAAACGTTAAGGGACACAATGATACTGTTGAAGAAAGAGAAAGTGAATAATTTTGAAACCGTCATCGTAAGTCTATTATTATTGCTTCACGTAAAACTATTATTAAAATTTGAGACCTTTTTTTTTAAGTTAACAACATATAACATGTTCTTAGAACTTAAGTCCCTTTACTGGTATATAGTAATATAGTCACATAGCATTATGAATAATCTGTTAATGAATGCAACGATTGTATTGTAAAATAGAATTAAACTCTATATTAATAAAATATAATTGGTGTTTCACCTGACTTATAATATGACTGATATATAAGATAGATATAAAATAATATTTTGTAGCTTTGGATTGTATAGTATTATTATGCATTCCATTTCAATTAATATTATAGGAATATCCTTTGAACCCTAAGTCACTTACGCTCGGTGAGTTATACGGTGAATATAACTTGGCTACTCAAGAATGGTCGGATGGTGTATTATCATCTTTAATGCGTACAGTTTGTTCAGGTAACCTAATAAATCATAAAAAAACAAAGAAAAATCATAAATAATACAATAGGTACCTAAAAATGTCTGTATAAATACGAGTATGTATTAAAGTTCATCCAATATTCATGAAAAAAAAAAAAAAAAAACACATCACTCTGTAATAGTCATCTAAAATATTATTTAAACCATTAAATGGTAAGTATGTTAACGTATTTAAATATATTTGCTATACAATAAAAACATGTATCTAAATAAGTTTAAAACATATATATTTTTTTAGTTTTTTTTTTTTTTTTGCCAAATAATGATTAATTATTTGTATGAATAACTATTATTGACAAATCTGTAATTTTCTGACTGTAATTTGTTATTAAATTATTCCGACGGTTTAAAACGACATGTTAGATAATGGAATCGAACAAAAATGGATTATATTCGATGGACCTGTTGATGCGGTTTGGATTGAGAATATGAACTCTGTGATGGATGACAACAAAGTATTAACACTCATAAACAGTGAACGAATCACAATGCCCGAGCAGGTAAAACGATAATTTAAATCGAATAAAATAATACTTATAATAGGACTGTTATATTGCAGTTTTTCTATGAATAAATTATAAACACAGAACATTACTAAAGACTAATGTTTAATTAGGTGACACTTCTTTTCGAAGTAGAAGACTTGGCTGTGGCCTCTCCGGCAACCGTTTCTAGATGTGGCATAGTATACAATGACTATAAAGATTTCGGCTGGCAGCTGTACTTCGATTCATGGTTGAGCAAATGTGAATTTGAACCATACACAGACAATGTACGTACCGTAAATAATAACTTTATTGGAGCATTAAAAAAAAAAAAATATGGAACAATGATACCAGATGAAAAACAATACAAATACTATTGAAATTTATAATTTTTTTTTTAGATAAGATTAAATTTTAATAAATATATAGACAATGTGCTCGAATTCAAAAAGTTAAACTGTACCGAGACCGTACCTCTGCCAGAATTAAGTTCAATTCAATCGTTATGCAAGTTACTGGAATGTTTTACGTTTAATGACTTAGCAATCGAAGTTCCCCATGGAATGGAATCGGTACAATATAATCATCTCTTAAGACTATGGTTCTTGTTTTGGTAAGAAGAAAAAAATCAAACAAGACTTTCGTTTAAACACAATATAAAAAAATGAAAAAAAAAAATCCTTCTGCAGCATGGTGTGGTCCGTTTGCGCGGTAGTAAACGAAGACGGCCGTAAAAAAATCGATAATTATCTGAGAAGCAAAATGAACGAATTTCCAATCGGTGATTCGGTTTACCATTATTACGTCGACACGAAATTGGGACAGTTCCGTCATTGGGATATTTTTCTACGAGACGACAACTGGTCGTACAGCGAAGAGTACAAATCATATAATTGTACGTTGTACGTGCAAGTTCTAACCGAAATAACCGTTTGGTTTTTAGTTCACCCTTTTTCAAGATAATCGTACCCACCGTCGATACGGTCCGTTACAACTACTTGGTGGAAGCGTTTATGAGCAAGGAACAGCCCGTATTGCTAGTCGGTCCGGTCGGCACGGGAAAGACGTCCACGGTTCAAAAGGTGTTGGACGCCCTGGACAAAAACAAATATCTGATATTGACGATCAACATGTCCGCGCAGACCACGGTGCATAACATCCAAGAGACTCTCGACGGACGGTTGGAAAAACGTACAAAGGATTTGTACATGCCACTCGCAAGTAAACCGTTTTTTCGTAAAATTGTAGTTATGGTACTGATAACGCGATCGCTGTTGAATGTGAATACTGCATTCGGTGTACATTCTCGGGAACGTTTCCAACGTAACATGAGTATATGTACCTACAATGCATGCCATCCAAACAATTGTGGCTAAGCTGCTATGATAATAACCCCGGGGGGTGGGGGGAGAGAAATACGATATTTAAATGCTATAGCATAATTGCTATAATTGTATAATATTATGAACAAGATAAACGTAGTGAATACGAACACAAACATGTAAGAGTGTCGCAGCAAACCCCCCCCCCCAAAAAAAAAACGATATTCGATGGATTGTGGACGTGTTGACTTATATGCACACCTTGTGGGTACATAACTAATTATTTTAATTTTTTGATTTATTTACAACATATATTATAAAATTATAAAATGTATTATTACATTATTATGAACTGAAGTGATCACTCTATAATAGTGTAACGTACAAATAAATGTAAGATAAATGAAATTTAAATTCATAATTATTTTTAATTTACAACTTATAAACTAGTACATAGCAAATGGGTCATAGATAAAACTTTAAAACAGTAATATTAAATTTACATCAAATATTTCACTTTTCACTATCGATGCAACCGTGTTTAAAAAATAATCATTACATAAACTAATAATCAATCATAGTTGTATAGTGGAAATATATATATTTTTATCTTAAATCGGTTGTATTATGTTGTTGTATTAGTGGTACAAGGAACACCTACTAACATTATTCTGCACAGTGTACACCATGTGAAACAATTCTTTTGCAAGCCTATGAGTATCTATTAGTGATTTATCAGATTTATCCGTACATGTATTTTTTTCATGGTGGAAAATACTAAGTAAAAGTAATGAGGTATCTTATGTCAATGACCAATACAGACGCAGCCATTAACGATATTGTTTAATTTGATATAAAATGTCTATGTATTTACTTTTAGATTCTTAATGGTATGATGGAATCTATTGGTTTCACAATGATGTGTGTTTTTTTTTTTTGCCTGAGGACACCTTTTTTGGTAGTAAAGATGCTTCAATTTTCTTAAACAGCAACTTTTCTGAAAGAAAATTGAATGTAGACGGTATTTGGGCGAGTCAAAAATGCAACTTAATACTTTTTAAAAAAATTGAAAAAACGATAAAAAAAATTACAAAAAAAAAAAAAACGGGAAATTTTACACAAAATCACGTTTTTACAAAATACATTTTTTAAAAATGCTCTAACTCAAAAACAAAAAACCGCAACAACTTGAAATTTTCATCAAATCTTTATATTGGCTTCTTCTAAACATGGTTAAGTTTTCAAAGTATTTTGACATATTTTGACTTATTTATAGACAATTTAAATTTTCGATTTTTGTATGTTTTTTTTTTTTTGAAATATCTATAAAATTTATTTGGCTAACCGAAAACTCTTGAAAATTTAATATTTAAGATTTTTTATAAGTTATACTAATTGTAACTAAAATATATCGGAGATGGTTTCACTTAAATTTTTTCATAAGCCCATAAAGTTAAAATTTGTATAAAATATGTTAAAATCGCAATAATTTGTAAGTTATTTTGTAGTTGAAAATTCATAAAATTTTTTCTGTTTATAACTAAGGTTCAAAATTTTAACACTAGATAATCTATAAGCTATTTTTCATAAATCTATATAAAAGGTTCTACCGGACTTAAAGGAAAACATTTTATGACTGTTTGAAATTTAAATTTTTAGGAAATTGCATACTATTGCATTATATTTCAATTTAAATATAAAATACTACATTATTATATACCCATTTTAGACAAACATATTAACTCCGTTCAGAATCGTTATTCGTGTACAATGATATCTACCATTGCATTCAAATTTAACAAATTCATTATAATAATGACCTATCCTATAAACGAGGTGCACTCCACCCTAACTGCACAGCAAAGCGAGGCCCATCCGGTTATTTTTATTAATTGTCATCATTAGGGCTCGGATTTAAATGCACTTAAAACCATACAAATATGCTTTAAAAAATTGCCACATGCGCCCTTAATAAATTCATTTTACTACAAAAGTGATCTTAAAAGTAATTTTTTTTTTTTATGATTTGGAATTTATAAATTAAATATAATTATTATTTATTATTTTATCAAAAAAAAATTAAATTTGGAAAAATGTATTTGAATTGCTATGATGTTGATATGTTGATGCACATGTCTTGGGGCAATATTATTATATTATGCGAAAACAACTTAAATTGTTATCAAAAAAATTATTTATTTTTAGTTAATATTTTGAATAGGCAAAATTTGTCATGTAGGCATATTGAACAAATATGCATTAAAAACCAACAAAATGACTAATAATGCTAAAGTGCTCTAAAAATGAATGCAACAAAATACAAAATAAAATGTATAGCTTTGAAACACTTGTTACATGAAACGAATTATGTACTTAGAAAGCATTTTCTAAGATCAATCAAAAAAATATGCATTTTGCATTGAAACCAGATCCTAGTCATCATATTATATTAATCACATATTATTGTCAAAAAAAAAAAAAAAAAAAAAATGTCAAAAGGGCTTAAGTACATATAATATTTTAATAAAATAAAATAAAACAAAACCCCTCTTTCTCGTGATCAAACTTGGATCATGTATGAGATACCATCCCCGGCATCACCGTAATCGTAACTAGATGACCGTGCTCGTATAAACGAACGTTTTGGAATATTTATTTTTCAGACAAAACGCTGATAACGTTTTTAGATGACTTGAACATGCCGGAAAAAGAAGTGTATGGGGCTCAGCCGCCACTAGAGCTGATCCGGCAGTGGATTGACTACGGTTTTTGGTACGACCGGAACACTCGGTTGCTGAAGAACGTCAAGAACATGATGTTGATCGGTGCCATGGGACCACCCGGTGGTGGCAGAAACACCATTAGCAACAGGCTCACAAGTAGCTTCAGCATGATAAACTTGACGTTCCCGGAAGAATCGCAAATATCGTACATTTTCAACACGATGCTGAACCAACACATGAAACCGTTCGAGGAATACATACGCAACATAAGTACGGTTATTAACGTTTTACGACGCACCGTGTGGCGTTGGAATTTAAATGTTGTAAACACACGCGTGCGCTATTTGTTTCATCCTCATCAGGGCACGGGCTGACCGAGATGACGATCACGCTGTACAATGCAGTGGTGGCCAACTTGCTGCCGACACCGACGAAAATGCATTATTTATTCAACTTGAGAGACATATCCAAAGTGCGTGGTATAAACGTGTAACACATTTAAAACTGATACAAAAATGAAACATAATTATATGATAAATCCCGTGATGCGTATACGGAAATGTTTTTATGGCAAAATGTATAATTATTTGTGTTTAAAAATTATATGCAAGTGATAGTTAACGTTTATCGCTGATGATTACGTCTAAGACTTCGATTCTGTGCCCTAATAACAAAACGTATTTCTTGTCTCGTGCCAGGTATTTCAAGGTCTCATGCGCAGCAGTGTTGGCTGTCAAAAGAACATTGACTCGATGTTACGGCTTTGGTGCAATGAAGTGTTCCGGGTGTTCAACGACAAACTGATCGATGAAAAGTAAAAAAAAAAAACCAAACCATATCCGTTCCTAACAACAAAACGTATAAGACAATAACAAACATGACATAATAATCCACTTTGCAGTGACCGAGAATGGTTCTTGGATCAAGTAAACTCGATACTCGGGAAGCATTACGAACTGACGTATAAATATTTATATCCATCGGACCAAACTGTTATGTATTGCGATTTTATGAACAAACAGTCGGTATACGAGGAAGTTGCCGACGAGAAACTTCTGCGTCGGTTCATCGAAGACAGCTTGGACGAGTACAATTCCACCACCGGGGTGGTACCTCTAGATCTCGTACTGTTCAAAGACACCATAAGTCACATATGTCGTATCAACAGGGTGATATCTCAACCGAGAGGTTATATACTGCTGGTCGGCATAGGTATAGCACAACGTGTCTACTGACGCACTGCAATATGTTTTAATAATAATAATAAAATCATCACGTCATTACACCGGTAGGCGGATCCGGTCGATCTTCGCTGGCAAGGGTCGCGAACTGGCTATGCGGTTACAAGACGTTTACGATCGAATTGACTAAATCGTATGGCGTAACCGATTTCAAAGAGGATTTAAAACGTCTGTATTACGATACGGGAGTCAGGGACGTGCAAACGTCTTTTCTGTTCAACGACACACAAATTGCACACGAAACGTTTTTGGAGATAATTAACAATATACTGAGCACCGGTGAAGTGGCCAAGTTGTACAAAGATGACGATTTCGAAGAGGTGATCATATTATTTCATTTTCATATTATTCAATCATTGAACGTTACAAATAAATGATACTAATAATAATACGTGTTCTGTATTCCATAGATTAAGGATGCATTATCGAACATCGCCAAAGTAGCAGGTGTTCCAGAAACGACCGATGGGATGTATTCGTTTTTCTTAGATCGGGTCAGGAATAATTTGCACATGATTATTTGTCTTAGTCCTATTGGAAACAAATTTCGGTTCGTTCAAATTACTAATTCATCGTAGTATTATTTATTCGTTATCAAATAATAATGTATACCTAATCTATTTTAAATCATTGTAAATAATATTGTAGGTACTAATATTTTGAATGCAAACGAATAATATGAATTCTAATGGATAAATATGAAAATACCTAATTATTATTTCACAATATTTTATAATGAATTTTTTTTTTTCCAAAAAAATAGAATGCGATTGCGGCAGTATCCTTCACTGATAAATTGTACGACAATAGATTGGTTTTTAGATTGGCCAAAAGAAGCTCTACTCGAAGTAGCTTTTAGATCCCTTAGCACATTAGAAATCTTGGAAACTATAACTGGTGTCCCAAGGGTAAGTTAAAAACTATTCAGTAAATTTAAAATCACAAATTGTGTGTAATTACTTTAAAAACATTTGAAATTGACTAAATTTGATTTGCTTATGGAATAAAATACCTGTTTGTGTATAGATGATAATAAAAATTACAACTTGTTTTTACGTAACAAATAATACATATAATAAATGTCCAATAAGTAATTTAACGTATTATTTATTACTTATTAGTTGTTGTAGATGGTTATCAATCGATTAATATTTTGAGTATATATATATTATAGTAAAAATGAATTACCTTTCAGTGTTTATACGTAAAATTACAAATAAATAATGATGACCTTTTGTAAAATACATTCGTTTGCATTTTTTAGGTATACGAAGTCGATACAGAGATTCAAACAGAAGTATAATATAAAATATTTAAACTATCTTAAGAGATTTTATTATTAATTATGTATTTTGTTTTGGTAGGAAGAATTGAAACATAGTCTGGCAAATTTATTCTCCATAATTCACCACTCAGTTTCTCACTATTCAAATATAATGTTATTAGAGCTAAAGCGCTATAATTATGTTACACCTACAAATTATTTAGAATTAGTGTCAGGATATAAAGAGTAAGTTATTTGGATGTATTATTCTATTATAATATACTCTATTATGTTATTCAAATAGAACACTACATTTGAAACGTATTGAGGTTGCAAATATAGCGAATAAATTAAGGAACGGTTTATACAAAATCGATGACACCAGTAAAAAAGTGGCTGGAATGACTGTAGAATTAGAAAAGGCCACAGAAACAGTTACCAAATATACCGAAGAATGTGATCAATTTCTAGAGATAATAATAGACCAAACAAAAAAAGCTGATAAAAAAAAAAAAGAAGTAGACGAGCAAAGTATTACGATTAAACAAGAAGAACGTCTGTCTCAAGAGTTGTATTCTCTAGCGATAACTGATTTAGAAAAAGCTATGCCGGCGCTAGAAGAAGCTACAATGGTAAGAAAAATAATCAATATAAAAACAAAATATACCAAAAAAATGTTAAAAATATCATATGTATATATATATATATATATTATAATAGGCATTGAATGCACTTAATAAAAAAGATCTTGCTGAAGTAAAATCATTCTCAACGCCTCCACCTAGAGTAAAATTAGTACTAGAAGCATTGATGATATTAAAACAATCCGATCCTTCTTGGACAGAAGCCAAGAGACAGCTAGGGGATCCAAATTTTCTAACGCAAGTTAGTTTGTTAATAAAAAAATAAATTCAATAACAGATGAGTGTCAAAAACATTGAACCACACGATTTTATAGTTAAAAGACTTTGACAAAGATCATATACCTCCAAAAGTTTTAAAAAAGATCGGTTCGTATACGAGAAATCCAGAGTTTGAACCAGCTAAAGTAGGTACTCAATCAGTAGCTGCAAAATCTCTCGCCCAGTGGGTCATTGCCATTGAGAAATATGCTATTATTTACAAGTATGCACTATTATTAGTATTGTTTTATTTTGAGTTGTACTGTACTGTATAAAATATTTATTTTTTATTTAGAGTTGTGGCTCCTAAAAAAGAGGCTGCCGATGCAGCATTAGCTTCTTTAAGAAACAAACAGTTGGCATTGGCTAATGCACAAAATACATTGCTTGAACTACAAAATCTTCTAATAAAGTTAGAAATTGATTTCGATAAAAAAATGGAAGAGAAAGAGCAGTTGGTTAAAAAAGTAAAAAATATACTTAGGTACGAATTAAAACGTAGAATATTATAATGAATAGCAATTTCTTAATAGGCCGAAGATTTAAAAAGAAATCTTGAAAGAGCCGCTTCATTGATAGAAGGACTATCTGGAGAAAGGATAAGATGGACTGACACTGTAAAACAATTAGATATCGACTTTGATTACTTACCAGGGGATTGTTTGCTTGGTATAGCATTCGTGTCGTACATGGGACCATTTGTATTCAAATATAGGGATATACTTTTAAAACTATGGACTCAATCAGTGAGAGATATGAAAATTCCGAATAATCCTAATTATGAAATAAAAGCTTTCTTATCGGACCCAGCTGTTATAAGAAACTGGAATATGCATGGTTTACCAAACGATGATTTAAGTACAGAAAATGGAATTATTATCAGTCGAGGCTCTCGATGGCCTTTAATTATAGACCCACAATGTCAAGCTTTGAAGTGGATAAAGAAAATGGAAGCACCAAATAATTTACAGCTTATTGATTTTTACTTGCCCAATTATATTAAAATATTGGAAAACGCAATGAAGTCAGGATATCCAACGCTGTTGCAAATAACTTCAGAAAATATTGATCCAGCAATAATGCCAGTTTTGACGAAAACAATTGTAAGAGAACGTAAGTATCTGGTAAAAATGTTTAATTTTAAGTACATTAATTTCTAATTTTTTTTAAATTTATCATATTTAAGGGGATGAAATTTATATTAAAATGGGCGATGAACTATTGCAGTATAATGAAAACTTTAGATTTTTTATAACGACCAAAATAAGAAACCCGTATTACCCACCTGAAATTTTCACAAGAGCAGCAGTAATTAATTTCGCAATCAAAGAAGAAGGACTTGAAGACCAACTTTTAGATGTTGTGATTACAATGGAAAAACCTAAATTGAAAAAACTTAAAGATGATTTGATAGTTAATATTGCTAATGGTAAAAAGACTTTGGTTGAATTGGAAGATGAACTTCTACGATTATTAAATGAAATTGAAGGATCCTTATTAGAGAACGAAGAACTTTTCAAAACCTTAGGCTCTTCAAAAGTTACATCGGCAAATGTCAATGAACAACTTGAAAGCTCTTTGATAACTCAATCTGAAATTGATTATGCTCGAGAGGTAAAGTCAAAATTATATTTTTAACCTTTTTTAAATAAGACTGAGAACTAAGATAATTAGGAACCAATGAAAGAATTCCCCACAAATAATTACAAAAAAAATACTTTTCTAAAATTAATTTATGGCCTAAACAAACGAATATGTAGTAAACAATTTCCTTTATCCATATTATAATTATAATAACATTATTTTATTTTTAAAAGTAATCAATATATAAACACAGATCAAAGTAAATTAATAAATAAAATTAATAAAGTATTTAATTTTATAAATTTGTGAATCGTTTAAACCAAATAAATTAAATGTTTTCTTTTTAATACAAAATATGTATTTATATTTATAATTTTAATTTGTTCGTCATATTACTAGAAAAAAGTTTAAAATGACCAAACAAAATATGAATAAAGTCCAAAAAAGTTACGAAATGCATTTAAACTTTCAAAATCTCGAAAAATTCCATAAATAAAGTTCGTTATTAATATAGTGTGGACTTGAAATTAGAACTAGGCCGATACTGATACTTGATATCAATATTAGCCGATATTGGTACTATCCATACCATATCAGGTATAGGTTGAAACGATAGCATAACCGATATAATACATTGTTGCATATCTATTAATGTATTATGGTTATTTTTATTGTTAACACTTAATAATTAATAAAATAATAAATATCAAGTAGTTATATTTATAACTTATATTAGTTTTTAAATAATAATTATTTAATATTGATTATTTCGTATAGCAATTCCAAGTTTGATAATTTTAATATTTTATAAATTTGTATTACTATTTTATTGTTTTATGTTTCACTAATTCGACTCAAAGAATATTTAAAATTATTAAGTATGATTTATTGATTTATTATTATTTATCCTAATGGAAATCTAATAAGTCAAATGACTTATATTTTACATCGGTTTATATATGTATCAGGTATCGGCTTATGAAAATAAAATATCGGATCAGTTATCGGTTTTATAACAGCAGTATAAATCGAAATATCGGATATCGTCCCGGCTTTATTTAAAATACATTTTGTGTCTTGGAAAGTATCGTTTCAGAAAAAAATATGAAAACCCATTGAAATTCGAACCCGAATTATTAATAATAATTAACATATTCAGTTGAAAGTTATTTATATGAAAATTATTTATATTTAAATGTTTTGTCTTTTACAGGGTTATAGATCTTGTGCTAAACGTGCTTCAATATTATTCTTTGTTCTTAATGAACTCAATCAAATCGATCCAATGTATCAATTTTCATTAGATTCGTACATGGATCTATTTCAGAATTCAATTAGAAAAAGTGAAAAAAATGATAAACTCGACCAACGACTGGAAAACTTGAATTATTATCACACATATGCAGTTTATCAGAATACTTGCCGTGGATTATTTGAAGTTCATAAATTATTATTTTCATTTCAAATATGCATTAATTTATTATTGGACGATAAATTACTATCTATGAGAGAGATCGAGTTTCTTTTCAAAGGTGGAATAGTGCTAAACAGAATAGAACAAACGGAGAACCCATGCAAATGTGCGTTTATGAGCTTTTATAAAAAAACGAAGAAGTCATTTATTCATTTTTTATTTTTATTTATTTATTAATAAAGCATGGTTGCCGCCCTCCAATTGGGACAACATTACAGAACTAGATAAGCTACCCGGGTTCCTAGGGATTGAAAAATCTTTTGAACAGTACTCTCGTGAGTGGTTAGAATGGTATATGTCTCCAAATCCCGAAACTTTAAATCTTATAGGTAAATATTCATACTCCTTATTTCGGATTATTTAAAGCATTTGTTATAATATATTTTGTTTTTAATAGGTAATTGGAAAGATAACACTAATGAATTTCAGAAAATGTTATTTGTGAGAAGCCTAAGATTAGATAGACTGTCATTTGCAATCTCGAATTTTATTGCCAGTAAACTTGGTTCTAGATTTATAGAACCTCCAGTTTTGGACGTAAAAAAAGCCCTAGAGGATTCGAGTAACAAAACTCCATTGATATTTTTGCTGTCGCCTGGAGTGGATCCGACCAATATGTTACTTAGTTTGGATTCGAGTACAAATAAAGCTGATAATCTTAAGACTCTGTCCCTAGGCCAAGGCCAAGCACCTATCGCGACCGAGTAATGAATCTAAATAAAAACCAACAACTGTTTTTATAACTGTTGAATTACTTTTCCAGACTAATTCAAACCGGCCAATTACTAGGTCACTGGGTATTTCTTGCTAACTGTCATCTTTCATTATCTTGGATGCCACAGTTAGATAAAATAGTCGAACTTATGCAAGACGGAAAAACACACCCGAACTTTAGACTGTGGTTGAGTTCAAATCCGAACCCAGATTTCCCCATTGCCATTTTACAAAGTGCTATAAAAATGACAACTGAACCACCCAAAGTAAAATATTAAATCTTAAAGGACTAATCGTAATATACTTAACAACAACAATGTCACTTAGGGATTAAGAGCAAATATGAAACGTTTATATAATAACATAACTGAAACTCAATATTTCAAGTCCGCTTCGCACGAAAAATATACAAAGTTATTATTCTCCTTGTGTTTTTTTCATTCAATATTAATTGAAAGAAAGAAATTTCAAAGTCTTGGGTGGAACGTGGTTTACAGTTTTAATGATTCAGATTTTGAGGTAAATAATTTACAACAATAATTGTTGATAATTATTATCATATTATTATCATTAATTTTTTAACATCCTATGCGGTGTATGTGATTCTATAAGTAAAATTTCTAATAAAATATTACCATGAAATCGTTAATTTTTGTTTTTTTTATAATTTCTTTAGGTATCGGAAAATTTGCTATCCATATATTTGGATATGCACGAAGATACCCCATGGGATGCTTTAAAATATTTGATCGCTGGTATTTGCTACGGTGGTCAGGTTACAGATGAATGGGACAAAAGGCTATTAGAGACATATATAAATCAATATTTTAATGAAAATGCAATTACAACGCCATATTACAAGTATAAGTTTATCTACAGTTACAAAACATTAAGCATGGTTTTAATTTAATTTATGGTACTTAGTAAAATATTAAACTCCCGGCCACTGTTTGTTCCTTGCTTTATTGTCGTGCTTTATATAATTTACTAAATTATTTCATTTCGATTTATATAAAATTTTAATGAAAATATTATATGTTCTTTTGATTAAAAGTTCATCAAAGTAAATTAATTTATTCATCTGGGTTGAATTCAATATTGAATATTATACGTAATATGTTAAACGTGATTACTTATCAATTAGAATTACGTATCATATAATTATTATCATCACTTTTGTTTTAAATCGAGATACTTAGTTATATTTGAATAAAATTGTTAGGATCATCTGTTACAAATATTATCAGATTGTAAATAAATCAAACTCAACATTTTCAAACACTCATTTCGTAAGAATTCATATTATATTAAGTAATTACATATTTTTTTAATCATTTTATTATGATACTACAAATAAACTGAAATTAATAACTAACCTAACCCTATTAATTATTAGATTTTAATATGCGGGTTTTACAATGCCTGTATAAAAAGGCCAATACAACTAAACCTTTGTCCCTTCTATAAAACCCAACACTGAGTAGTTAATAATATACTTAATATACTAATTATTTCTATAATTTATGCAGATTATCTTCATTGTTGAAGTACTATATCCCACAAGAGAAAGATCTCAAATCACATATTTATTTCATAGACACATTACCGAGTGTGGATAGCCCCGAAGCATTTGGGCAACATTCCAATGCTGAAATGGCTTCTCTGATGGAAATAAATCGTATGGTTTGCGATACTCTCTTGGTTCTACAAGGACAATCGTCAACAGTAGCCGAAGAAAATAAAGAAGAAAAAGTTTTAGTGATATGTTCTGAAATACTGAAAAAAATACCTAACTTAATAGACTATGATACTACCGTAAAAAACATTGGAGCTAAAAGAGGTCCCTTGAATGTTGTACTTTTACAAGAGGTAATAATTATTATATTATTAAAAACCATCACACTTCTTAAACTGTAAAATAATTTTTAAAAAAAATGAAATTAGACATTTACTCTTTTTCTAAAAAACTAATATAGATATTACTTTAATCTATGTATAGATAGTGCGTTATAATGTTCTATTAAAAGAAATAAAAACGTCATTAGTTGGCCTAAAAAAAGGAATTAAGGGATTAGTTGTGATGTCATCCGATCTCGAAGAAGTATTTCAGTGCGTTTATGAAGGCAGAGTACCCGGTCAATGGCTGAAAGGTATAACAACAAGGATAGTATATGTTAATTTTTTTTAATTAAAAAAATATTTACAGCTTATCCTTCATTAATGAATTTGGGTTCGTGGACACAAGACTTAATAGAAAGAGTCAATCACTTTACAGTATGGGCAGAAAAAATCCATCCACCTATTCTATTTTGGTTAGGAGCTTACACGTACCCAACTAGTTTTCTAACAGCAGTATTACAGGCAATTATTTGTGCACTGTGTTGTATATAATTGCACGATTTTTAATTATTTTCTAATAATTGATTTAGGTTCATTCACGTAGTTCGTCCATACCAATTGATTTGCTTAACTGGACATTTTTACCATCTAATATACCCGAAACGGATATAGTCATGCCTCCACAAGTAACATTATTAATATTAAAACCTTCTGATAAAAAATACAAATTGTAGTAGTACAATTTTAATTTGATATCATACATCAAAAAAATGTATAATTTGTCCATCAGCATGGAGTATACGTGCGAAATTTATATTTGGAAGGAGCTAATTGGAATTTCGAAAAATCATGTATATGTGAACCAGTTCCTTTGAAATTTATTGCTCAGTTACCTGTCATACAATTTAAGCCCGTGCTGACCGCGTCGATGAAGAAAGGTAACAAGGAAAGGGACAAAACATGTTTTATTTTGAAACTTCCAACGTAAAACGTTTTTCAGGCTACTATCAATGTCCAGTGTATTATTATCCACAAAGGTGCGGAACACAAGGAAGGGATGCTTTTGTAGTTGTTATGACCCTCAACAGCGGCTCGGAAACGCCAGATTATTGGGTGAAAAAAGCAACTGCAGTATTACTTAATCTGTCGTCTTGAATAGATTAGTACTTAATAAAAATATATTATTTTCACCCATGAAAATCGGTTGACTCTTTATGAAGTACAAGAGTTTTATGTATATTTTTTTAACAACTTATTCGGGAACAATACGTTTTCACTTTAGATACCGAAAATATATATATATATATATTAACTATATGGAATCCTTGTAAATGTTTTTTTAAGCCTACGATTAATAATAAATAATAAATAGACAATTTAAAATTCATAAGTAAAAGTTAAAATTTTATGGACTCGCAAAAAATAAAACAGGAAAACAACGTATAGCAAAGGTAGCTTTTTGCATGTAAATTTACACAAAAACATTCATGTTGAAGTACTCGAGTGTACGATAAGTACCCTGTACCCACTTGTACGCATTGACTGCGTTCAACAACGACATGAGCTAATCGTTTTGGAGTATTAATAACTATATTTAAACGAATGGTACTGTGATGTAGAAATAGGGGTGGATCATAACCAAGATAACGGAGGGAGGAATGGAGTGAGGTTATTATAGGGAAACATATTTAAGATAACACGTTATCCGACTTTTATAGTTACCTATGTCATGGTTTGAGATCGAGGCTCCCCTAAAGTCTCAAAACCAATGGGATACTTGGACGTTTCGTTTGTACATAAAATATTATATACATATATACATCAATTATTTATGCATTTAAATAATTTTAAATATATTTTAAGCTACGAATGGTTCACTGGTACCTACGTCTAAAATATCTAAAGGAATCCTGAATTCGAATATTCTTTTCTATCAAAAATGAGGCACCCTGAATTCACCCTTGACTCGAGTCTCTTTGAAAATGCCATTACATACACAAATATCCGCATAAATATGATATATGAAGCAATCAAAACAGCAAAATATGCTGTTTATGTTGCAATTTATTAGTGCAAAATTTAATATGCAATTACAGTGATAATATATATGAGAGAATAAAATATTGTACCCACCCAATTTGATTATCATAATAATAATACAGTATAAAGTTATTATTACTTTATGGAGTTGTAAAATAGATACTTTTATATTATTCATTAATAATATTATGAGAAAATCAATATTAAACAATACTGCTTTATGTTAGAAATGAGTACAAAATTACCTGTTATTAAAAATGTATAATGTTAATAATCGAGAGATTGTCAATTGTCTTTCTTACACAATGGTTGTACTGTAAATTGATGTTTTGTTTATTTCACATTTATATTACTATAATAGCCACCCACTAGTATATATACTCGACTTTGAATTCCATCCCGTGGACCGTATTGTAGTAAGCGTATTTTTAAACTTTGAAGTGGAACGACGATGCACGCGCCGGGAATATATTGCACACGTCCGCTTCGGCGGTTTCTAGCGATTTGTGAGCGCGTTCGAAGACTTCAACAGCGCGATTTGATTCGGACGATTTCTCGCGCATACACACGACAGCGGATGTGACCGTTGATAAAATGCGTAGAAACTGTCTGGGGTGGCAGGACGAAAACGCAGTGATTAAATGCACGATGACGACGTCTGCACCGGGGATATTAATCGTCGGTAATAATTATACCATCGGACGGGGCGCGATCGCGTGAATTGTTAATTCCGTGTAGACGTGTCAGCTTTCCGTGCGCGTTGCCGGAAGAATAAATTAAGCTTAAAGACGCATGCCGTGCGTGGATCAGACGGTGTACGATAATATAATATATAGTGCACGTGATATACGCAGTGTGCGGTGTAATAGGCGCGTCCTATATTCGATGCACACCCGAAGTGACAAGAAAGACAGAGAGAGAGAGAGAGAGAGTGAGAGAGAGAGAGAGAAAAAAAAATACTTCGAAAAAGTACGCGGAATATAATATATTATACAGAATGATATAGCGATAATGTTGTACGATTTGTTTCTTTTACGTATAAACTGATTTTACATAGTTACAATAAAACACACTGGAGCCGATTTTCCGCTTTTGTGATTCAGTGGAGGTATGCGTTTTCTGATGTACTGCACGCGTGTACATTTGAATGCAATAATGAATATTGCTTTGGGAAACAATCCATCGAAATATCCTGTGCATTATGCATTGTTATTATATTAATGTAATAATGATACTGTAAGAACCCGTGTAAATAGGACATTGTGCTCGGTATTCATTCAATACAATTATGTTGCTATACGTTCATTGACAATGTTAAATGTAGACTTATTGGAGAGGTAGAGATGAAAAATAATTAAGAACTTTTTAAAATTGGTCTCGTGATTTTATAATAACTCGTCAAACAAAAATAAATTGCTTTATATAAACCAAACCAACAAAACCTTTTTAATTGTATAATAATTTTAGTACGCGCCTAAAGAAGTATTCACTTCAATAAGTATTCAGCAATAACATATTATTGAGGTGTGACTGACTTCTGTCTAATCACTGATTCTTATAAGGTGCTCTACTTGTCCTCGAGGATAATTCTTTCGTAATGACGTCCATAGAATATAATGGTCGTGCAGATATAATAATGTTATGTTTTAATATGCCTGTTCTTCACCTGTTGACCCTACAGTAGCGCGATGTATTCAGCCGGATGTAATACAATATTTTTATAAACTATTTAACATTCAATAACATAATATAGGTACGTATAATTATTATCTAAATGACTAGGTCTATAGTTTACCCGCGAACCATACCGTAATATAATGACGTGATCTAATTTGTTTTAAGAATAACTATTTTTTTATTATACATAACAACAATATCAGCTAACGAAGGAATCAAAACACAATATCTGTGTACCTTTAGTTATGTATATATATATATAGCCTAGGCACCTTTGTATGGTTTTACAAAAAATAACAAACGGTTGGTATTATATAACCATCATATATTATAATGGAAGGGCATATTATTTATCTAGATTTTAAAAGCTCAAGTTGGTAACCGAAATGGTCGAAAAGGAATGGGTTCGTTTTGGTCGTAAAATATCCTACCCGATCGGGCACTCATACCTACATAACATAATGTATATTATTATGTTATAATATTATGTCTTGTACGTGGTGACTCGGGCTTTTTATGTGGCGATCCACAGCGATGTGCAATACATAATATTTATCCCGCCAAGTCCCAAGTTCGTTGACTAGAAGGAAGATAATGAAACGAAACAAAAAGCCTACATGCGTGTGTGTATATATACCTATATCCACGCGTTAATGCCACGTGTGTGTATGCCAATTGTTCAACACCGGGTATTATCTATAGAGAAACCCCGGGCGCGGGAATCGATATAGATATTACGTGTTCCTCGACAGCTCACCACGTGCGACATAGATGAATAATATATTTATTATTTTCTATATTATATTGTACATAAATATTAAAATAAAGTATTATATAACTCGTGCACTTAGTTTATGGTTTAAAAAAATAATTTAATAGAACCAGTACCACAATATGCCCATAATTAATCGATTTATTAATTTTACTAGCCTTCGTCTAGTTGGGACTGCGCCCCATACCCGCCCCTCGCTCTACCGGGAGACTCGATTCGGGTGTTGGTCATTCCACCTACAGCGGAAAGACAAGGTCATAGGAGGTGCGGTTATTTAAAGTCTGTCCCAGTTTGAAAATCACAAATTTGGTACCTATTTAAGTTTTTATGTCTAGCGGTTAGTCGATTCATGTGGAATTGATAGGCGTTATCGACATTTCAATCCAAAAGAATACCATTGTTTAGCGAGTAGTTCGGTCAGGCAGGCAATCTGACTACGTCGAATTGCGGACCCAATCACTGTGCCCCATTCGTATGTCCGGTTCTTTTAATAACTGTACCGAAATTGACAAGTACAAAATATAAGTTATAATGTCTAGCCATAAGTCGTTTAGAGTGCACAACGGTAATAGTTAATGCTAAATACTTACTCTATGTAAAAAGAGAAAAACGATACTGTACAAATAAGCCAGCAAAGTAGGCAATCTGATTTAGTCGGATCGCGGACCTGGTCACTGGGACCCACACCTATGCCCGGTTCTTTTAACCGTACCGAAATCAGCAAGGACGAAATATGGATTGTAGTGTCTAGCTGTGAATCGTTTAGGATACAAATCTATAGCAGTTGACGCAATTAGTTGATTCCAAGTCCGGAGTGTGGATGTTAGTCTAAGAGAATAGCACTGTTGTGCAAGGTGATTAGTTAAGAACTTGAAAGTCATTGCCTAAGAAGATATAGTAAAAATAAAAAATTCAAATAATGCACATTATCACCAACATATAGTTTTAATAGCATTGTTTTATAGATCAGTAGAGACGAACGCGAGATGGTAACCCCCTCTTCCAAAGCACGGAAACCAAAAATAAATTATAAAACAAATAAAAAGTTAAATAAATGCAAAAATGTTCAGTGACCATGTAACAAGGTATGGGCAGGTGGCTCAAATAATTCACACATTAATTGAACATTGGTTTCGAAACTGAGACCACTACCTATCTATACCAACGCCTTTACCTCCCTCCCTATCGACCGAGTTGGTATTAAGGGTCTAAAATCGAGCAATTAAGACATTTCGGCATACAGACAAATTTTGAATAATTATGTTTTAACCAACATTATTTGTTGAATATAATCATTATAAATTAATAGAAATATAATAAATACAATGTTAAACACATAAAAAACACAATTTCTGTTTAAAAAGAAAATATTAATTGTTATTATAAATATATATTAATTTAAGTGCACTATGTGTGTAGGTTATAACGTTTGATTTTTTCAAACAAATATATAAACACATTCATTGGTATTTCAATATATATATATATATATATATATATACATTGTTTAGGGTGATAAACATAATATATGCGATATAATAAAAACTTTTTTATAATAAATTGTAAATTCTACTACAGTAATTTATAATGAAAAAAAATATATATATATAATATAACAGCTGTTTAAATGGATAAATATCTTCATATTATATTTTTTATGTATTGAATACACTAAACGGACAGTGGTACACTTTAGATATAATAATAAATATATTAACTCTAAATCTATAAGGTAAACCATTTAAATCATTATCTGTGTTTTTATTGTATAGTTTAATATTCTAACTGCCATGATAGTCAATTGCTTTGACCGTTTTAATTATATAAACTTTTAAACCATGTAGCTATCTCACTTATAAATGTCACTACCTCCAATTTTTAAACACCATTAATAAAAAGTATAAAATTTCATTAGCCAACATTTTTAAATAGAATATAGTACATGCCTATAGTGCACTATTATATACACAGCGAATTATAATAATAATAAGTACTTCAGTCAGTGCTATTAATAGTATACCAAGTAAATAAAATATATTGAAACATTTAGTATTTATTACCTATATATAAGTTTCTAATGAATTTCATAAGATCTTGAGTTATCCTAATGTCCCATAATTTTTCTTAGTGCAGTATCATTAATCCTAAAAAAGTTGAATTTCTTATAAATGCATTGTATTTATTGTAAAAATGTGATATATGTGTTTTGGAAATAAGTATATTTATATAAATGTAAAAAGTACTATAATATATCTCTAGTGTACTGGAAAATACTGAAATTTTATAATGCATATATGAGATGATACAGTTGGTGAACATATGCCTCTATTTAAGTCATCATTGAGGTCTAGTAGATATTGTTAAATAGCATCAGTTTGAATGATTAATTAAATAAATGTAATTACAAAACAAAGTAAAAAGTACAACATTTAAAGAAAATGTATTGGAACGAATCATTAGGTCAGGCCGGTTAAAACTCAATAGCTATCTGACTTATGAGATCTTTAATAATCCATAAAAATAAGTAGGTATTTAATTATAAATGTCACTATCTCAAACATTTAAGCAGTTATTATAAAAGTGTAAAATCACGTTAACTCAAATTTCTAAACAGAATATAGTACATGCCGACAACAATAACAATAATAAGTTATTATTAAAATAGTATTATAAATACTTCAGTAATAGATACTAATTAGTATTTACATACCCATACCCAGTAAATAAAATATATTGGAACAATTAGTATTATAATGGATTTCATTTGATCTTGTTTTAGTCTAATGTCCTATAGTTTTCCCTTAGTGCAGTATCATTAATCTGTAAAAAGTTGAATCTTTTCTTAATGCGCTGTATACCATTGTTTGTATTATATACATAAAAAAATATTATAAAAGTTTATTATGTATTTTGGAAATAAATATAATTATATAAATGTAAAAAATGCCATAATTAGGGTTGTAAAATTTCATGAAATTTATTTTCTTGAAATATTTCATTTCCATGAAAAATATTTTTTTTTTATTTCCAAGTGAACATTTTTAAAATTTGGTTTATTGTATGAAATAATGAAAATATGTACCATATTCACATACTACATACATTATAATACACAAACATAGACATATATAAAAACCTAGATAACCGACTATAAGACAATATATTGAAGTCAGCCATATGCTAACAGGAAAAAATTGCATGATTGATTGTATCAAATATGTATATTGTATATATTTATAATATATATTATATTATTATGTCATATACATATGTATAGGTATCTTATATTCTTATAATCTTATCAATTGAGTTATTTTTTAAACATTTCCTTGTTAGCAAATGACCACTAGACTTCAATGTTCCTATGGGAATTATTATGCAAATCCGCTATCTAGTTGTTTTACATGTCTATGAACATAACATACATAATTTAAAAGTTGTTTAACAAATCTTTAATATAATTAATTTAAACTATATACTTTAAAATATTACTGAAAATACACTACTTTTTCGTTTACTGTTGAAATTGACCATTAACAGTATCTAGGTAGGGTTTTTAATCCATAAACTTTGGTTGATAAATGATACCTTATTTATAAGTTATTCATATTCAATGTTTTCTGTGTTTTATCAATGTATTTTTATTTCTAATTATCTATAAACACGTTTAAAAGAAAACAAATATTTTTCATAATTTCATTGAAATATTTCAAGTGAAATATTTCAAATTTACAACCCTAGCTATAATACAACCCTATTGTTGTGGAAAACACTGAGGTTGTATAATGCAGGTGGTTTAATTTAATTGCCTGAAATGTCCAATAATAAGACAAGTACATTATAAAATTAGTAAAGTTTTAATATAACATTAAGTATTGAATTAGGGATGAGAAGGTAGCCAAATTCATGTAAATGAATTGTAGATTGATGCATATAACACAATAACATAAATTTTGCATACAATTTACAATGATATATATTAAATAAATAGTGGTGAAATAAATGATTAATAGTTTGAAAAGTGAAATTCTATATAAATTACAATGAAGTATTGTAAAAAAATTAAACAAAGTATATAAATCTGATAATTGATTAATTAGAACTTATATAAAATTTAAAATTTAATTTGCAGTGCATATATATTTGCATAATAAATGTGTACAATTTCATGATAATAAATCTCAAATATTGCAAAAATGAACTGATAGCGGATGTAATAAAATTATGATTTAAAATAATGTAACATGTATCAATTATAATGATTGATGCCAGTTAAAAATTTTAAACAATCCAATTTTATAAAGTTAAATAAAATGTATTAAATGCTGCAGTCAATGATATTAATCGTAAACTTAATAGGTACAACATTAAAATAAAATTTATTGGAAAGAATCGTTAATTCAGACCGGTCGAAAGTAAAATTATTAATTCCTATTTGTATTTATTAATTATTCAATCAATATAGCACTGTGTATTGCATGCACATTCAATGCAATACCACCTACACGGCTACACTCATAAATACCTAGGCATTTATTAAACAGTTGATATTAAAAATATACTGTTTTAAATATACCTATGTACTCTGTGCACATAAAATGCAATAGGTATTGCACATATTCCTATTAATACCTGTAATACATATCATGGAACAATTCGTATCATAATTGTATGTTTGATTATTCTGATTTTGACTGTATAAATGCTAATACTTTTCAACCATTATTCAATACGCCTATAAATTATTATAATATTAAAACTTATAAACACTGAAAACTGATATGATATACTCACAAACTAAACCAATATTATCATTTACTGTTATCAAAATACTGTTGAGCAATACTGTCTACATTCATAAATACCTGTTTTTTTTTTTAAAAAAAAATTAGTAAACATAACAAAACACTGACAGTACTAACCTCTCAGAACACTACTAAATACTAAATATACATGCTATCAAACGCTGCAATATATTGCAGTACATGAATAATTGTAAATTTACTAACTTCATCGTAGTATAATAACTTAAGACCGACAACCGTGTGCTAGGGACACGGATAAAGGAACAGTAGGTACTGGGAACAAAACAAAAACAATAATATATTAAATATTTTATTAATATTATTATTACGTACTCACACATTGTTTATTTTACACATATATCGTACGAAACGTATGTAACTAACTGCGTGCAACAATTATGGCTGAAAATACATGCGTTCACTATTATGGTCCAATAAATGTGCTCCACAAATTAATATTCTATTCAGTGAAGCTATGACCTTTATATTCCTATTAATTAAAAAAAAATTACAATTAAAATAAAATGTTTGACCATATATTATTATAATTATTTATATCTATTAGAATTAATAATCAAAACATTACACAATAACCTCTTTTGATGATCAATACAATATATTATATACATTGTAAAATATAAATTGTATTATTTAATACGTATCGACATTTTCATCCATAAAAAATTAAACTATTATTATCGAATAAAAATAGTATATTTGAATTTATATTATAATAAATTTATTTAGAATTTAGATGAACTCTTCCAATAATCTCGTTTGATGATCAATATGTATTAAAATACTTGACATTTCTAAAATATTCTAATTAACTTAATAATATAAATATATATAATTTTTAATTGTAAGTTATGAGTTTATAATAATATTTTGAATAATAATTATAATTACATATTTTTTTTTATACATTGTAATGAGCAATACTGAACATAACATTTAATAATATTAAATTTTAATATGATATTTAATTATTGACCTTATTTAATTTTTAAATTTTTTTTTTATTTATTATAATTAAAATATTTTAGCATATTGTGCATGATATTACAAATGTGTAGATTTTTAAATTTTTAAATTCAGCTTAATGTAAAATTTCAAACACTGGAATACAAACACAGACTAAAAAAAAATCTAAAAGTATTATGGTTTTATGCTTAATTCCCTTAATAGTGGTTGTTTTTTTACCTGACGATTATTTTTAAATCGAAACGTAAATTAAAAATAATTGTACATCGATAAATTATAATTAGTACTTTTATTATATGTGTGATATTTTATTTTTACAGATATTGTTTTTAATATTTAAAAGTTTTAATAAATTATTTATATTTTCTAAAATTGTTCATATTATATATAAAAGAAGAAGTTTTGACCGATTCGACTGATTCATTGTCAACGTAGTCTAAAAGATGATAGCTAGTGACTTGAAATTTTCAAGATATATTTTATATTATAATATTATTATAGCCTAAGCGTGTAATAATAGAGAATTTTTTGAAAATCACATTTTTATGAGTCAATAGAAGTTTGAAATCTAAGCTTGATGTTTAATTATTTTCACATACTGGATAATCAAGATAATTTTAGATACTGAAAGGAGTGATGGAATCTATTGGTTATACAATTATGTGTGTTTTTTTTTTTTGTGTCTGAGGACACCATTTTTGGTAGTAAAAACGGTTCGTTTTTCTTAAACAGATTCCACAGAAAAACTTATTATCGTCATTCAAAAATTATTAAAATCCATAGGCACAATTTTTTTTTATAAGCGTTTGAACAGCGAATATTGACATAAAATTACATGTAAAATATAATATAATGTATAATATTCTAGTCTGACAAATGATATCGGTTTTGAAATTTGCTCTAACTCAAAAACCAAATAAGACAAACACTTGAAATTTTTACCAAATGTTTATATTAACGTTATCTATAGGTGGTTAAGTTATCAAAGTATTTTAACATATTTTGACTTATTTATAGACAATTTAAATTTTCGATTCTTGTAATTTTTTTTTTTTTTTTGAAACATCTATAAAATCTATTTGGCTCTCCGAAAACTCTTAAAAATTAGATACAATGTTTATTATAAGTTTATAAGTTATACTTATAGTAACTAGAAAATATTGTAGATCCTTTTACTCAAATTCTTTTTATAAGCCCATAAATATCAAATTTGTATAAAATATGTTAAAATCGCGATGGTTTGCAAGTTATTTTGTAGTTGAAAATTCATAAATTCATAACATTTTATCTGTTTATACTTAAGGTTCAACATTTTAACAATATGTTGTCCATAAGCTAATCTTCAAAAATATATAAAAAATTTCTATCGAACTAAAAGGAAAAAAATTTATGACCATTTAAAATTTAAATTTTTACGTAATTGCATACTATTGCATTATATTTCAATTTAAATATAAAATACTATATTATTATGTACCCATTTTAGATCAACATATTAACTCCTTTCAGAATCGTTATTCGTATACAATGATACCTATCATTGCATTAAAATTTAACAAATCCATTGTAATAATGACCTATCCTATAAATGAGGTGCACTCCACCCCAACTGTACAGCAGAGCGAGACCCAACCGGTTATTTTTTTTTAAAAAAAATCTGACAACGACATGTAATTCAAGTAGAACTTAATATAATACCTTATTATCAGTTAAATTATATTTTTAATTTATTTACATTGTTTATTAAATAGCCTTTAGTTTTTAATAGATAATTTATATGAAATATCAATTTGTATATAAATAATTATTTTTGAACTTTATCGACCTACTTATAATAATATGTATTATTTTCTGTACAATTATAACTATTATACGATTTCTACAATATTCATTTAATTACATTAAATACTTTACTCAAAGAAATCTTTTTTAATCAAAGCTAATAACATATTATAAACTTGAACCAACAATATACATTTTGATATGTATATAATAAATAGTATAAAGTAAATTAGTATTTTGCACAGTGTAATAGTATACTTATATAAGTACAATGTATACACATAGTGTACTTAAATTATATAATATAAAGATATTTCCACGAATGCCAGATCAAATAACGTTCAACAGAGGCACTAACACAAGGGTAGATAATATAATTTAATGCTTTACTATTATTCATTGAAATTTCATTAAATAAATCATCAATATTATATATTATATATCAATTCAATTTAATCATGGTTTTATGAACATTTATTCTTTATAACGTAACATAATTTATTTAGTCAGAAGATTGAACTGGACAATATAATATGAGAACTAAAGTGTCCTACGCATATTGAAGCACACCTAAAAATATAATCGAATAAAATACATTTTCTTCCATATCAAAAATTTATCATTATAATTGTACATTAAACATGTACCAGGTACTTATGTTTTATATGTATAATTTTAATGGTGGACATCAATGATTAACTAGAAAATAATTAATAATAATAATAAAACTAGAGAACAAATAATGTGGAATTTCAAATTTAAAAATTCTAATTCATGAATTTATTAAATACAATAAAACTTGTAAAATATTTTTAAATAGTTTAAATTATTTTAAAAATGAAAATTATAAGAAATATATTAAGATAGATCGTATAGTATCATAATATTATAGTGCATATGGCGTAAGAACCGACTATTTTATCAATCTATATTTTTAATGTAACGTAATTTCGTTGGTAAATACCCAATTAAACCTACGCAATAATATTATATTATTATGGTTCGTTGAGAGTTCCATTACGTGGTATTCAAATACTGTTGTTGATTGTTGATATGATCAAACTGTACTCACATAATATATGTGGTAATTAATAATATGCCACAATGACCACTCTATTCAGTATTCACTATCACTATGTTCTCTTAACACATTAAGGTACCTCTAGCTATTAAAATTCTAATACTATATATGGACAGTTTAACCTCGTATAGTGTGAACTATTTGGAATACAGTGACTAGTTACATATTTTCCAATGCCTAATTTAGAGGCGGTGTAAAAATTCAAAATCAATGTTTTTACGTGATCTGTATTTTATTTTATTTTTATCTCGCATGCGTTCGACTTATAATATACATATATGTATAACTTGTACACGAACAAGAACAAACACAAACACACACACACACACACACACACACACACACACACACACACACACACACACACACACACACACACACACACACACACACACACACACACACACACACACACACACACACACACACA